>CALNHX010000896.1:0-272539 GCA_940337035.1 Agriotes lineatus
GGAATATCCATCGCAGACAAAAGTTCGTTTGTTTGGCTATATCCGATTCCTACAGACAAGGCTCCCGATACAGCTAGTATGTTCACATTTTTGATCCTGCATTTGGATTCTCGGTTGATACTTTTTCCACAATACCACACATTTTACACTTTATTGTTAAAATGCTTCGTAATCCCAATCTACTTTCACTAATTATGTCCAAATTTGTTACATTCCAATCTAATTCTGGGTACGAAATTGCTTGCACTTGCTGAAATAAATACTGTATGTCGACAATTCTTCGCCCAGCAAGAGTGAAGGAATTTATTGTTGTCTGTCGGTACGTGTTTCAATTGAAATATCCATCCATTCGTTCGATAAAACTTGTTCATCGGATGGTTTTGAAATGGGAGCAACAGAGCTAAAAATAAATTTTGCCTACAAACACACGATTAAAACATGTATTTTGAGTAACAAGTTTTAAATTACTTCGACAGTTTAATTAAGCATTTCATTAATTTTTGATTACTGTGTTTTTCAAGTTTTTTTTGCAGATCATTTTACGTAGATTTCAGTGAGACAGTATTTTTTTGTATATTCGCCGTCAATTTTCAGTTATAACGTAAACTTGTGTTAATTTCGCATACCATCGATATAGGAAAGTATTGATTTCGTGAAAAATTTCGATTTCCAGATTGTAACGGAAATATCCGTTTTGGACCTCTAGGAACCCAAAAAAGTGGTTTTTACAAAATGTATGTCCGTGAGCAGGCTTTGCGACTGAAAAAAACAAAGTTAGGAGCTTTTGTTATTCTACTTTGGACCTAATTTTCTTTCTGTAATAGATGGGCCTTTCTTTTGGATTGTCGTGGTAAATAATCACTTTGTAGATATAATTACTTTGTAAGTTCTGTATCTGCCTTTTTAAATTGCGAAGAGCAATTGTTCTAATCTAGATACTCCAACAGTTTGACAAATTTTCGACATGATGCATTTGGACTTGCTTCAATAAACTAAAAACAGCGATATTCTCGTCTTCTTTATTAGGACTATTGATTATAATTTTGAGATCTAGAGTTTTCAACGGATTTTCAAATTAGAATCTATTATTTATATATTTATTTTTAAATATTCATGACACATAACTTGGTTATTAAGTGTAGTGAACTATACATATTTTGAAAGCCTACTACGGTTTCTATTTAAAAAACACAAGTTTATGTTATAACTCAAAATTGACGGCGAACATAAAAAAAATACTATCGCTCTGAAACCTACGTAGAAAGGTCTAAAAACCCTAATACTGAAAATCAGTTTTCCCGATTGAATTTTTCTTGTAAAGTTGGTTCATAAGTGTACGAGGGTTGCTGCTATAATTTCGGGAATGGCGTAGTTCTAGTAGTTTTAGTAAGGGGGCTGTGTCATTTTCAGAAAAATTTTAATTTTTTAGGGGAGTAGGCGTTGATAGAAAAAAATGTTAATCGGTTTTAGTTTGACAGCTCTTCAAAGTCGAAGCGATTGCCAAAAAAATGGAGTTGATCATAAAAAGAAATTTCTTTTATTTAGATATTAGCTGGCTCTGCAAACAAGATGCAATACACGGCTTTGGTACAATGAAGAAACTTATGGCTAGGAGTACATTAATTTTTGAGAGAGGATTAAGTGAGTGTATTCACACCTCTAGCTTACAACATTTAGGTTCTAATATTACTTAAGGCTAGTTAATCTAGAGTAGGTCTTGTGGTAGCTTACGCTTAATCCTTGAGTGTATGTTCTTTTGACCGAGGTTTAATTTAGTTGCACTTGTACACATCACTATTTTTTTTTAAAGTTACTGGTTAGTTTGTGAATGTAGTCTGAGATTAGTGGAACACTTAACTCTTGGTGTATTTGGCTGTTGCGTATGAACCAAGGACAGTTAATGGCAAGACGTAGCACTTTGTTTTGCATGGTTTGAAGTTTCTTCAATGACGTTTTGGGCGCGTTACTCCAAACTGGGCATGCGTAAGTTAATATAGGTCGGAGTATTTTTCAAAGAAATATTGAAAAATACTAAAAATATAATACATCTCATTTATTAGAATAAGAATCAAGTAGCGTTTAAATGAACTTGTTCTAAATATTTTCTCTTGGAAAATAGTTAAAATTGCTAATAAATTCTTCTTCACGTAAATTTAGTTCGTTTTCAGTTATGTTATCAACCTTGTATAAATGCAACAACTTCTATAAAATTTATAAATTAACTTATATGCTTCAATTCTTTCTGATATTTTTAATCTCTTATCTAATATTTCCATTACCCCAGCACCAGGAGATAAACAAACCAGTGGAGGTAAAGCTAAAGAAAATAATCCAGATGCACTCAATAATAATTGACTGATAGATAATCCAATTCCAATTTTATAAAATTATATGTAACTTTTTCTATATACATACATTTGTTTTTCTAATTTTTTCAATTAATCATAGATTACTAATAATACTAGTGATCTTCAAAGCCTGGCATAGCGAGCCCAGAGCCAATGGCGAAGTTTGAATATGAGTTATTCAGCAGTTTCGAATATTAAAATAACACTTGTGGACTTGGTTTCATCAGATCTAAAGTAAAAAACATCTCGTTTGAGTTTTAACTTCGACTTCCGCTTTGGCTCTGGGCTGATTTCATCAGACTTTTGATTTGTTTAAATTAATTATGAAACATTATTAAACAAATCTAAAAAGTTTAAGTGGTCTAAGTTTAAATCATGCTCTGTTAAGTAGAATATGCTTTGCTCAGTATCATCACTTAGGGTTATCGTTATGCCATCTCCTGATCCAATAGATTCTTCCTTCCTAACACTAATAATAGCATATTCTTTATTTGCCACTAATTCGAATAATCGTCTTTGATTCTGGACTGTCTCTGCCAGCCATTCAATTTTTCCCATTATTTATAGAGCAAAAAATTCGGATCCTTCATCAGCGAAACGAAATTTTTATTTTCATTTGATTTACATCGTAGTTGTTTCAAAGAATATAATACATCATAAAAATCCCTGTCTTTCTTTACATTAATTATTACATATGAGGAGCAGACTTTCATAATGCATTTTGTCCATTTACAAGAATTCTCAGGAATTGAAGAAAAGATGGTTAAGATGTATTTATAAAGGAAAAACTGACTATTCTAAAAATGTAAAAAAAATATGTTTGTATTAATGGAAAATTTCTACTCATAGATTGTTTTAAGTTTCCATGGAAACGCAATAAGTTTAATGGACAAACTGCAATTTGATTGTCAACTTGGGACTAACTGCATTTTGTTTGTTCCTTGGTAGTTATTTTGCTGAAATTCAATTAAAGAAATATTTTTAGAATACTTTTATTGATAAACATACATTACACTTTAATGCAAAAAACAAAGTTCATACCATATCCTTCTCATCGTCCATACACTCGCAAGTAAGACTGGCTGTACTGTTGTCGTTTTCATCTTCATTACTATCAACTTCGATTTCCATTCCTTGTTCATTTGGAAAAATTGGTTTTAACCACTTCAGTTCTGGATCCTCACGCCAGTTACTTCCAGATAGACTAACTAATAGTTTAAGCAGACTAGATAGTTTCTTTGCTTTAATTTACTTTACAAGAGGTAGTTTTGGTAAGTCCATTTTTATTGCGGTTGGTACGTTTTTTTAATAGTTTCAGATTTCTTGGAAGGATCATCATTTCTATAGAATATCTCTGATTTTACAAAAATGTGATCACGGTTCTTGATATTTTTGGGTCTATGTATAATGATGCGTTTGGCTTCCCTTATTCCGACAAGCTTCTTGAACCATAACTCAGCGTGCTTAATATCATAGAGTAACCAGTCCGTACTTAACTTTCTAACTTCTCCAACCGTAGAATAGATTTCCCAGAATTGTTCTGGTGATTTTATAACACTACGAGATCTAAGAACTCTTTCTATTCGGTCAAAAATCCTATCGGCAGGTAGATGGAGTGTCCCCTAACCGGAAAAATGAGTCTTACTGATTTGATTGATTTTGGGGCATTATTATGTAGCCATAACATGATCATGTGTATAATGTGACTATTTTTATTTTGGCCCGAGCAACCATCAGAAAATAGTCTCACTTCTTCTATATCTGGTAAAACCTCAGTTTTATTTAGAAAATCACAAGGAGCTGAAACTATGTCATTGGCTCCCCTGCCGGCTTGATTTTCTAGCCAAGAATAGAATATTGGATTTTTACATCGAGTGTCTGTTACACATAATGCGTAAAATGAGAGTTGTTGGGAATAAAAAGCTTCTTGAATGGGTACTTTTGGTAATACTTGCACTTGTTGAAGATCAAAGCAATAAGAAACAGTTTTTTCTGGTTTCTCCTTCATAATTGCATAAAATTGTTTTGCTCGGATTTTATGCACCCGTAAGTCTGTACTAACCTGTTGATTTTGTTGCGATTATTACAAATACTTATTTCTGTAGAGTGTCTGACGCAATAACTACAAACGTCGGTGGCTGGACAACCAAAGCCTATGTTGAAATATTTGTTAAAAATGCGGCTAAAATATTTGTAATTAACCTTGAAACTTTTTTCTTCTCCAATACTTTGATTATAAAGCCTCAGAAGAATTGCAATATTGTATTCAGAGGATAAATAAATTCTCCTAGATTTTCCCCTGCCATAGTGACTTTCGCGCCCCTTCAACTTGCTAATAAATTCTTTCACTTTCTTGCATTTTTGTAAATTTTTAGCTGACTGTCTATCCCCACCTCGATGTTCAATAATAGCTGTCCCAGATTTCACCTGTTTGGCGATAGTGCTTACTCTCGTTTGAGTAATACTATACACAGCCAAGAAAAACTTTTGACATATTTCTACAAGCGTTTGGTTAAGCCACATCTGAAAAGAAAAAAAATATTATGTTTCTAAACCTCGTACACAGTATAGAAGTTTCCACCTGATATTGTATAGTCATCTCATGTTATTTTCCATTTTCTTTCCGGGATCTACTCCTTTTTGGTAACCCAATCTTAATTAATTGAGCAATTATTTCATTTTGTTTAATTCTGTTAGGAAATTTGAAAAACAGTGAACGGCACTTTTGTACATCATCCATGGTAATATTGCGGCATTCAAAATTTCCACGTTTGTGATTACATGGCAAAACAAAATTTCCAAGTTAGAGTACCTAATTTTTAATAATTATTATATTAGTTATATAATGTTCATTACTTTCAATGTTTTAGTACCATAGAATTGAAATTTAGTACAAAATTACCAACCTAACCTACAAATCTACAAGGAACATTAACAAACATACCTAACTTCCTTCCTTCTTTGGGCACTAGTCACACTTTTTTGTCTTTTACGGCTACCGCGATTACTGTCACCCACTATATGTTCTCCTTCGCTCATTTCCGTTAATATTTCCTCGTTAATAATTAACAAACTTCCTTAACACTTTTAAGATAAACCGTTCGATAGACGCAGTACGCTCGTTAACCGCCTATTTAGCTCACACCACGTTCCCCTCGCCCCGATAACCATAGCTAGGACAACTATGGATTTGCCTGGATACCTGTTTTGCTGGCATTGCAGGACGCGAGGCTCGGCGTAATAATCGACTTTTTGGCCGAACGTGGCGGCCAAATGGCGGGGTCCCTCCCAGGATATGGCCACGTCGCAGACGACGACCCGGTCAGCCTGAATGAAAGCCAAATCAGGCTTACGGAGCTCGCCGTTAGCTAGCCGCAGTTGTGGCTCTTCCTCTACCAACCAGCCTTTACGCTCCGCTAATTTGCGAAGACGCGTGCAGACCCGATCGTGGCGTCGAATGCGCGGCCAATGAGTAATGGGGCAACCCTGGAGTACGTGGGATAGCGACTCCACACGGTTGCACCCTGCTCTACATGATCGGGCCGGAGCGGGGTTAGATGGAATACCCCGAGTTAGCAGAAGATTACCCCTTAATTGGATGGGGTGTGATCGACCCAAGACCCCGAAAACGAACTCCCCCTACCCTGGAGAAGACCATTGCCAGAGTAGCTAGCCTCCAACCTTTCGCCCCAAACTCTCTGAATGTGGGTTTTCTCGGTGCCGAATGATCCTGTCCAACGGTTCAGCCTTTGCATGAGCTTGATGCAATCAGGCATTTGAAGAACCGCTGCGGTAGTAGTGTCGGCGTTAGTGACTAAGTTTGTCATCCTCCGATGTAAAATGGCGGGCACCTGCGCTCGGAGAGATGACACACCCAAACCACCCATTCGAGTTGGTGCGTGGATGAAAGCGTCGCTACTGGTGCGGTTAAGATGTAAAAACCGCCTGACAGACATACGAATAATCTTGTCAGCATTCCAAAGGAGACCCCGAGTCACACGAGTACTTATCAGCACAGAACTGATCCTTGGGAGAAGATAGGTCTTAAGAAGACCCAGCTTTTGAGCTGGTTTTAATGGTGCAGCCTCTATCCTCTGACATTGGAGCTTTAGCGAATCGATGAGTGGCCTCGCTTTTGCCAGGTAAGAATAACGATCCCCGAGGTACTTGAAAAATTCATCGGGCGCCAGTTGTTTTATGGCTTTTCCCCGGACGAAGTACCTTGCAGCAGTAGCGGAGAACAACTGCTTCCTCCCTAGTACAACCCTAACAGTGAGCGCCACGCTCTTGTCGGGGTTGAGGCTTAGCCCCCTCGCTTCAAAAAACTCCAACGCCGTCCTCAGTAGACGCTGAGACCCCTCGTAAGTCTCACTGAGCAACATCAAGTCGTCCGCATAAGCCAGGCAAGCTGGTTTAAAATCCTCCCTAATCCTGAGTCCTTGGTTCATTCCCTCGAGTTGCTCTACAAGTTCATCCATAACCAGGTTGAAGAGAATCGGTGATAGAGGGTCGCCCTGTTTAACACCCCTAGAGATGTTAATCCAGTTAGTTCTATCCGCATCAACTTGGATGCGGGTGCGGGCGCCGTTGTAACCCTCCATGATGAAACTCCTCAGTCTGTCATGGACCCGGAAGCGACGGAGTGCCCTCTCAATAGAGCTATGTGAAACCCGATCGAATGCCTTGGCTAAGTCAAGACATAAGATGTGATAGGGTTTCACATGCTGACGTCGATGCTTTATCAGCGCTTCCAACGTAACAGTGTTCAGGAACACTCCGCCAGCAGCTCGAAAACCACGCTGATGCGGGTGAATCGGGAGTCTCGAGAGTCGCCTCGCCAGGATTTTATGGAGGGCCCGTGTGAAAACGGAACCGACAGTG
Organism: Agriotes lineatus; assembly: GCA_940337035.1. NCBI lineage: Eukaryota > Metazoa > Arthropoda > Insecta > Coleoptera > Elateridae > Agriotes > Agriotes lineatus. Next base: position 7,230 of record CALNHX010000896.1, read on the forward strand.
ATTGGTCGCCAGTTATCGACCAAACGAGGATCTCCTCCTTTTGGCAACAGAACCGTGCGATGGTCGAGAAGGGATTGTGGCAATCGTCCCAGTATCAGGCAACCGGTGAAGAAGACTGAGAGACTTTTGGCCGGCATCTGACGAAGATGGTTAACGGTGATCATGTCCGGGCCTGCTGCCGCGGACTTAGTGGATGCCAACGCCCACCTAACTTCCTCCTCCGTGATCGGCCCAAACGCTTCCTCCCCCTCTTTGGTATTCCCCAGCGCTTGGTTGTCCGGAGGCGAAGGAGAATCGAAGATTCCCTTATACCTCTTTTCAACTTCGGTAACTGGCGGGAATACTTGCGCGTCGTGGAGAGATTTATCGTTAAATAGACAATCGGCCAGTCTTTTGGGGTCCTTACGATGGAGTTGTTGGACTTCCTTATATCTCCCACCCTCTGCTTAGCTCGGCTAGCTGGCCTGTTGTCTTTTGCAGCGCGCTTTGTGGGGGGATTACGACGCTCTACCACACGGAATCGGACAGCCACTTCCTGAAACCATCGTGCCAGAGCAATCTCCAGCAAGTCCTTGTCCCCGGGCGTGATCCGCCTGAGAGACTCAAACACAATCTCGTCGGACTGTGTCCAGCCATCCCAGGTTTCACCAAGCTCCAGTACATGAGTAACCAAGGGATCACCTTCTGAGATAGACCTCCGCAGGGGGGTACCTGAGGAGTCACGAGCCTAACATGCTCGTTAATCGGGCTGCTTGCGCTAGAGGTAGTGCTTGAAGATGGGACTGTTATATAATGAGCCGCTCTCGGCACTTCACCCAAAATAAGTGCTCCGGGTTGATCGATGACGGTTGGGGCTGGGTCGTTGTTAGATCCCGGTACTCCGCCGACTTGGGCGACTTCCGACTGACCATGACTCGCGTTGCGTAGTCTGGGGTCTGGAAGTCTGTCGGACGTGCCGGGTTGCCGACCTCTTGACACCGGAGCCACTCGTCTGCCCACGGTGACCCCGGGTCGGTGAAAAACTTCGTCATCGGAAGAGGAGCTATCATGCAATGGGATACATCTCTCCCTCGGTCTTATGACCGGCAACTCATTCGACGGCCCTTGCTGTGCGGCCGCCGTAGCACTCCTAGTACACCTCCTGGGTGCCTGCGCTTGTCGCTGCAGACCCGATGGCCCTGGACGGGCAATGTTCTCTTCCTCGTGCAAGGGTTCCCCTTCTCCCGCTTCCATCCTCTCATTGGCCAACTCCTCGGCCATCTCATGCACCAGTAACCTGTGCCCAGACAACAATCGCCTGCTTTTGATCGCTTCCAGCGTCCGGCCAGGAAACAGCAAGGCCAAGTGTTTGTTGACATCCTTACCACCATGTCTCGCCTCTGCCATTGTCAGTTCTCTCAATTCCTCTGCGGTCCACCTACCAGGAGCCCTAACAGGGTTTTCGGCCATTTGTTCGATGTCCCTGTTGTACTCGGCAGGGTGTGACATCCGGAAATGCTGACGCATACCCGCATAAGTCTTCCAATGGCTCTCACAAATTAGGCAAGGGTTATTCGGATCAGGGTTTGGTCCTCTGCAATATCTGCGCCTCACGTGCGCCAGTTGACCAGCCCGTGTTCCGAAGGTCTTACCACACTCGCAAATGAAAACATCCATTGCGGAAAAACGCTAGTACAGTTCGTACGTAGTAAAGGTCTGAGGGCGTAAGCGGCGAACAACTGCCGCTTAATTACAAAAAGTGTTTAAAATGCCCTCAGATTATAAGACCCCGGGAATGGGGTTAAAACAGACAGTGTCTCATTGGCGAGTGACAGATCAGAATGTCGACACTGTGTCCCAAGGACTTAGATCGAGCTCAGTCCCTCTGCAAGGGGGCAGAAACTACCTCGCCAATGGGCGTCGGAGCCGGAGTTAGCTTTACCCAACTCTCACGTGTACGGCTAGCGTACGGACGTTCCGGTCGACGACTTGTCGTAAGCCAAGCAAGTAACGGGACAGCACTAGACGCTCGAAGGTAAACGCCTTGAAAGCCTAGGTGAACAATCACTTTGTGTAGGCTTGACTCATGACCCAGAGAGTCATAGTTACTCCCGCCGTTTACCCGCGCTTGCTTGAATTTCTTCACGTTGACATTCAGAGCACTGGGCAGAAATCACAAATAACCGTAATTTTCCACATGCGCTTTCAACGCGGAAGCTCTACGCAAGTTTTTCCATTTTGTATGTTAGTACTTATGCTATTTAATTTCTATTGAATGTAGTAATAACGCTGTAGTCGCTTTTAGTAATATAGTGATACACTTGACCTGCACTTTTTCACTTCGCGTAAAATTATGTCATTTTTCCAGCGTTTCTTCTGGTTTCAAATTCTCCAGGAGTTTCTTCTCTACCTCTTGATCATTATGACCATCATGTTGATGAACTTCCTCTTCTGCTAGTCTGCTGGTGAAGACTTGGTATACAAGTTTTTTACTTTCTGCAGTAAATCCTCTGTATTTTGTAATTTAATATGAGCTATGTTGGTTAGTGACATAGATCTTTTGCTATTTTCTTTGTTGGACCACTTTGCCCCACTATGCTACCTATCATTTACTCCTAGTTTCTTCTCTTGTCACTGCAGATTTACCTTTAATCATTTTATTAAATGTGGGGTATTATAGTTAGGTACAGGGATTGAAACTACTACATGGGTCTGTTTAGGACAGACCGTAATTGTAGTAGCAAACAACCATTAAATGTTTTTAGGGCAAAATCAATAGTTTTTATAATCAGTAAAATTAGTCATATTTAAATGACAAAAAAAGTATCTGTTATAATAAAAATTAATTGACACAGCCAATTTTTGAGTAGTGTCTTTCAGAAAAGAAAAAAGGAAACCCGTTCGATACAGAATGATTTTTAGGCACAGAATCAACAGTTTTTCTAATTATTAAAAGTAATTATCCTGACTATTCAACTCACTTGTCATCTATCAAACACTGACCAATAAAAATACAAGATTTGACGTCTTTGAGCCAATGAAAATGAACTATATTGACAATTTTCACTAGTGAAAATAAATCGACAATTTTCGCTAGTGGTATAGTGAATATTTTTTGACAATTTTCACTAGTGAAAATAATCGACAATTTTCACTAGTGGTATAGTGAATATTTTAAACAAATGTGATTTTTATTAGAAAAAGTCAATATTAGTTTTCTGTTACTATAGAAATTGCGCAGTTTGTTGCTAGATTTACTGAAAACTAATTTGAAAAAGTAGCTTGGTTCATTGAATAGTCCCTCGAATGCCATTCTTAGTCAAAGTTAAGTAGAATATTTTTGCGGTGGTATCACTACTCATGTCCATGGCGCAAGCACTCGTCGTTATTTTCGTCGCCGCAGAAACTCGTATCTGAATCGCAAAAATTATCGTCGGCAATATTTTGACTTCTCGTCCTATTATTGCTAAAAACGAAAATTTAAAAAAATCTGAGTTAGAACATAAAATACACCTAACTATTAAAAATGATATTGTGGAGACCGGTGAGAATTAATTTTGCTTAAACTCTAAGAGATAAAATAAAAATCTATACTAAATAAACTCACTCAACCTAAAAAACAGGGGTATCTGCTGGAAAAATATATTTTATAAAAGCAATTTTATTTGAAATCGGCAGTGAAGTACGCCGAAATCGTCATTAAAATACGAGAAATCGGCAGTGAAGTAATCCATTGTTTTACGACTTTTTTGTAGGTGGCGAAGCGACAGATAAACGTCAATCGACCGAACATAACCTACAAAAGTTGGTTAAAATGTTGTAATTTCACGATTCCTCGATTTCAAATAAAACATTGTGTACACCTCGGCACTGAAGTTCCTTTTTATCCCTCATGTGGTTTATTTGCCTTGGCCCTACGGGCCTCGGCAACTAAATCCACATTCGTGATAAAAAGTTATACTTCAGTGCCTTGGTATACAAACTACTATTATTTTACATAACAATAAAGAAATATATATGAGAAGCTAAACAATTTTTTTTATTTATTTAGATATTATTAGGTATTTATTTAGGTATTATAATTTTAGACGTTTCTTACAATTCTTGCATTTTTGTAGGGAGCTCGGTTTGTAATGCTGCTCTAATTTCCTCTTGAATTGTTGCTTTCATAACTGGAAGCTTTCCAGGCTGCCTATGGCTAATATTATCATTTTGACAAAATAAAAAATAAAATATATTTTTGTCTTTATTGAAAGGCCGCTAGGAGAAAAACAGCTGTACTGCATTCTAAAGGGTTTTCCAATAAGAACGATGATTTTAAAATGAAATAAAATAGAAATGATTTCAGATATAACCACACTTTTTATATTATCTTAAAGTACAATCGATAACGTTTATGTTTTGAATAGCACGTCGTTTAAATGTCCACCTCGGCTTCGTGTACACGAGTGAATTCGACGAATCCAATTTTCGACGACTTTGTGCGATAAATCGGGCGTAATCTCACGAATGCAGCGTTCAATGTTCAATCTCAAAGCATCAAGTGTTTGTGGCCTGTTTGCATAAAGCTTAGATATCGTGAAGAGTAAAATTACTTTCCAATTTCTTAACGATGCGACGAATGGAAAGCACAGAAGGACGATTATTTAAACCAAAGTTTTCGCGAAGTGCGCGAAAAGTGTTCACATAAGAACCACGATTTTCGTAAAATTTTTGGACAATAACCAAACGTTCTTGGAGCGAGTATTTAGCCATAATAAATTGTTAGAGTTTAGTGAACATAAATAACAACTAGTGACAGGTATAACTTTATTACCATGGTTACTAGATCATTACAAAATCATATCATTCTTATTGGAAAACCCTTTACATATTAAAATATAAAAACATTCTTGCAACTACTTTTTTTAAGTATTATACAGAAATACTTTAATTTGTACCCAGGTCTTCTTACATAAATGTAAACTATTGTCTTGCATCTTCAAGCATTCTGCTTTTTTGGAGAAATTTAATTTCTAATGTGAGTTTTGAAAAATTTTAACATAATGGCTTTTTGTTGTTCATTTCACGATCCACGGAATTTGTCTTTTTCTTCTATCTCACGCTTTTTATGCTTTTTCTCATTTTCGCATGGCGGTTCTGTGATTAATAAAAATAAGCAGGTTTTGTTGTTATCATTTTAATAATACAAAGAAAATTTTATTTGACGGACACGCTAAAATTAAATTAGTTTCCTTTACCTTCTTCTGATTCGGTATTAGTAAGATTTGTATCTCCATAATTGAGGACTTGTGTAATACCACCAACAGTGGTAAGAAGATTTGGATCATCTGGTTCATTTGATGTACCTGGTTGCCATGGTTCATCTGGTTCATTTGGCTTATCTAAATCATCTACCTCGGATTCTAAAAATAAACATTCAACAATGAAAGGGGAAAGATTAGAATGGTTTAGTATTATTCTCGTTATAATTACTATTACTTTTATTGTTACTATTATTTGCTTATATCAGAAGGCATATTTTCGGCATACAAGAAAGCTGTGCCTAGGAGAAGCATATGGAATATGGCTCATTTTCATTCACCACGATGACCCACGACTGCACCGGCAAGGGTATAAATATAAAAAATATACGCTAACAAGGCTAGCTTCTTTATTTATTAAAATTCTGTATATTTTTTATTTTTGAAAAATATAGTAATAATTGTTGTCGTTTCCATTTTCCTCAGAAGATTGTTTATGCCATGATTCCAACTTAAGATCGATTTCATCAAGGCTTTTACCCTGGTTTTCGCTACCGACTTCCCGTTCCATTATTAAAACAATTTTGTTATTTTTGCGATTTGGAAAACTTCTTGGGGCAATCTTAAAATACAGTTGAAATTTATTTTTATTTGGGGCAAGAACAAAATAACAATTGATTAACACGACACGTATTACTACGTGTTTAATTTTTGTGAACAATTTTAGTGGATTAGTGTTAGTGTTCCCAGTTTTGGAAATTCTAATATATTTTACAAACAAAATTTTTATTTTTGTAAATTGACCTTCAGCTGTCAAATTTTCTGAACTATTCTCATAAATCAAATTATATAAATTTTTTCTTGTTAACATAGAATTTCGGCTTAGAGCGCGTAGTCTTTGTGGATAAACACCCAGCATTCTCTGGCTTAATGTGTCTTGCACCTTGTGAACTCGATCAAGGATCCACACGATGGCCATGCTCTTTATTGGCTCGTGTTGTTTGAGTATGAGTATGAGTAATGTCACTTTTGACAATTGTCAATTGAAGAAAACCTATCACTTGCAGTCTGTTAAATTATCTACTGGGAAATTCGGTGAATACAGTGACAGGGGAACCACACAGTGGGTCTCGCGGGCGTGCCAGAAATTACCGATTGAAGTTTATTTTACGGTAATACTGGTGAAGTTCAATGTAAGTGACATTTAAAGCTTAATAAATGTAAACACTTAGCTTTTGGTTAGGCTGTTTTCACTGCGGCAGAAGGCATCCAGGTTGGATCTGGAGGGTAGATGGGCATGCGCCGCGGGCAAGTTTGGTTTGGGTCTGGCAGATGAACCAAGTATGCTCCAAAGAGTTCCAGCTCAGCTGGTAGGTTGGCCTTGTACAGTTGATGGTAGTTACACTGTGCGAAAGTATGGCAAGGTGTCAATGTCAATTTTCTAATTTGTGATAACACTTAGCTTTTGTTAGATGAGCTCCAGGGGACTGCACGACACAAGCGCAATGTGGTGGAGGAGACAGGTTCAAAAACTCGGTTGCAACTGCGGTAGTTCGCACAGGAGGCGGTTATTTCAGAGGATGGGAGGTATGATGTCCATCACACGTTCAGGGGTCACCATTTGTAAGAATATAGCCTTTGCGGCGTTATATCTTACATAAATATGCTCATATATACTGGTTGAAATAAAACGCGTGTTTGCTTTATGAACCAATATAATGAACTCAATAAACTTTGTTTTAGGATCGTTGCCTACACAATATGTCTCCGGCAACTATGATCCATAACAGTACATTGAGAACGAGGATACTTAGGCAGATTTGGAATTGTTGCTGTTTGTGCACCTACATTGCCTAACGTTTCGCAAGACCGTGCAGCTTGCATCATCAGAGTGAAAGTAGGATCCTTGCTCGAGTTCACAAGGTGCACGGCACAATAAGGGGGCTTAGAATAGGGGTTAGGCAACCTACCACGCTAACCAAAATATCCGCAAAATCTAAAATCTTGTGGCCAAGATAACGTTTACAAAAATTAATTTAAACAGCAGCTTCCTACTTTATTATAATTTTAGGATGTAGGGAAGTACATACATTTGGTTATTTGTTTTTGTATGTAGGCCAATTTATATGTATTTTTTATTTTTGAAATATAAATTTAATTTTTCAGCTTGCGACAAATCCGAGCAAATGTGTTCGTTTACATACTTGATTGAGATTGAATAATATCTAGAAAACGATTCCACCTAAAGGCATATTATAAAAATCCTGGACAAACCAAAATTTTGAACGGTGATTTCTAGTAGAGTTTAGCGATAAGTTCTTGCATATATTGCAGACCAATCCAATTTGATTATTTTTAATCACGTGAGTCAGTTTGACAAATCAGATCACACTTGAAGTGAAAACGATAATAGGGTGATTTTCAGTCACCATGGAAACTACCTAATTAACTTTCAGTAGTATCCTATGACAAGTTGGTGGCACTGTAATTCTAAGTCAAATTCAAGTTTAGCAGTTAGGTTTTCCGTCAGTCTGTGTCAAAACTGATGCAAAACCTAACCAGATAACCTCAAAATTGACATAGACTTACAGTACCAACAACATATTATTAAAGTACCTTTTTTTCTATAATAACTGTCAAAGTGTTGCAATGTTGGTAGATATGTGATTAAAACGCTAGGAAACTTTTATACCTCGTGTTGGTAGAACTTTTTCAAAATTATGGTTATGTGTGAATTTTGAAAGTCAAACTTTCTTAATTTGAACTCTTACAAATTTCTTTTTTTAACATGGAATCATCATCATCATCAATAAAATCGGTTAAAAAAAGAAAACAAGAAATATTTTAAATGCAAAAATGAAGCAAATATTAAATTATGACATATCTGTCATAATGACAATAATTTTTTTAGTGGAAGAAACGAACTACAAATCTATGTACCACATTATTAAAACTAGGGACTCTGCAGGAATGCAACTTATCCCCTAGAAAGTTGACCTTGAAAATTATTATAGAAAAAAAATGTACTTTATAATGAAGTGTCATATTAATTTGTCAGAAAAATGGATAATTTATTAAAGAACTTATCTTCCGAATTCACGCGGCCAGGGATAAATCCTTATAATTTTGACAAATAATATCCTCAAGTGCGTCGCCTTTAGAAATAACCTCGGCTTCGCCTCGGGTTATTTCTAGACAAGCGATAGATAATCCGATTCCAATTTTATAAAAATATAGGTAACTTTTTCTGTATACATACAAGCGTTTTGTGTAGATATTTTTCCATTTATAACATATAGATAATATATAATTTTTTAATTACATTCAAATATGAAATAACAGTTGTATGAAATAGCATTTAACAATCTAAAAAGTTCACCGAAGGTTGCGGAGCACAAGTCAAAGACGGTTCACGAGTTGGCAAAGGCGAATCTTTCTCATTTAAACTACACGGTATCTGTTTAAAAGAATAGAATATATCATAAAAATATTTGCCTTTGTTTACAATAATTATTACATATATACAGTAATGACCACATAAAACAGAAGAATTTATTTGTAATTGTGTGCTATTCACGCAATATTTTTGCCGCTACTTAATACATATTTTTAAATTTTTTCTGGTGGAAAAATTCCAAAACTGTCAAATATAAAAATATTTCTGGTATGGTTGTTTATGTAACACAACCAGTGTGAGTCATAACATTAGATGGTTGAAAATTAATTATTCCTGATTCATCTTTTCTAATTTGTTTTGGTAACAGTCAATTGTAAAACACCTCGAAAATTCGGTGAATTTTTCTCATTTTCATAATATCAGATATTTCTATATTACTTAAGCCCTTTTCCCTATCAATTTTATTCTTGTCCATATGTCTTCGCTTCTTCGTTTTTTTATTTTTTTATACCGTCTCCGAAGGATTTCTGTGCGAATTTAGTACCTGCATAACCTGCTGCACCTATCCCAATGCTTTGGCAACAGCTATTGCTGCAGGAATTAAAGCAGGTAAAAATCCACCTATCTGCGTTGGAGAAAATTTGTAATCACAATATTTTTTCTTCTCTTTTTACATTTCTTAATTTCATCAATCTGTTTTTCTCTTAATTTAATAGTTTTATTAGGTCTTTATGTTAAATCGCATCTTATATACAATCTATTCTTTTTTCTTTACAACTTTGGTGTTTCTTTATTTAATTAGGTGATAAATATACTCTATAATCATTCATCGTCTTTGACTCAGTCATTTATTTAATAAGAAACTCTCTACTTCATTTCCAAGTAAATCTTTTCATCTATGATATTCATATTTGCAATTCTTTGAGATAAACTACAGCATAGATAGATAGATAGATAGATATCTTTGTTTGACTACGCTACATAGTATAATGTTTGTGGCAAGTCATAACAATACATAATAAGAATACACAAAACACAAATTCCATTTACGTAAACTTAATCCTAGGTTACAATAAATTAGACAAATTATCACAGTCTATAATTCACACAAAATTTATGATGGTGCATCAAGATTATAGAATTTAGAAATTCATCCACAGAGTAGAAACACTTATCATGTAGTAGCTGTTTTAATTTTGATTTAAATTTTCTTTGGTTAAGATTTTTAAATGAAGACGGAAGTTTATTGAAAAGTCGAACATCTAACAAGCTACGAAAGGATTTCGCCTTTTTGAATTTTTTAGAAATAATAAGATTACCAGATCTCGTCTCATAGTTATGATTATCCGAATGAGTTCGAAAAGATTCTACATTTTTATGAATGGTTATCAAAGAATAATAAATGTAAAGACAAGGAAGGGTCATAATCTGCAAATCTTTAAATGAGGTCGACATGACTCACGCGCTGTAATATTAGCTAAAATTCTAATTGCTTTTTTTCATAATAAATACCCTGCCAACATGACATGAATTACCCACAATGTAACTGCATACGTTAAGTGTGAATGAAAAAGCGGAAAAATAAGTCATTCTTAGGACACCTCTGCCAACACAGACTTAAGTTGCCTTAGTAAAAAAAGTTGAACTGAAAGCTTGCTACAAAGAAATGTAAACAATGAGAATTTAAATACATTTCTCAACGAAATCGGATCACCAAGATTAAAAGTATTATTAGAGGAATCCATGTCAAAAATCGATCGACTCAGAATAAATCGATAAAAGAACCAAGAAAAATTGCCAAAAAAAGAATATCAAGGTTATTCAAAATGAAAAAGGCAGAATTATTACAAAAACTTGTGAGCAGCCTTTTGCATTCGAAGATAGTTATTTTACAGAGTTTTCAAAACAACCTAAATTTAAAATAATAGAAACAAAAGCTGAATACACCAAAAAATAGAAGAAACATAAGTTTTACTATAAAATTATAGTATTGAAAGAAGAAGAATCATCTGAGTCCGATCTTGCAGACATAATTATGAAAAAGATTACTATCATTAGAAAGGGTTTGAATGATATTATTAAAACAGTAAAAGAGAAAACAAATTTCAAAGAAGAAGATTTATTAAATATAATACTTAATCAAAATGATCTTTGCGCTCCTATTTCCACCGGGTTATTAAAAACTGCTGATATGATAATTTATTAAACAAAATTCAAAGTATCTTAACTTCAAATGAGGATTTAGATATATACCGTTGTACATTTCGTGCAGAAGTAGTTAATATGCCTAGAGGTGCCACTAATGCTAAAAGATTGTTAAATATAGCAGAAGACTCAAGAACAAAGAAAAGTATGAAGATAATGATATAACATATATAAGAATGGGAAGAAATTTACAAACAACTTTAGCGCAAGAGCTATGTAATCAACTTGGAGAATACGATAAAAATTATTTTACTTTAGCTGATATTGTAAATGTAGAAAAAGAAGAACATAAATACAAAAAAAAGAGATAAAATACGCATAATGTGTTTTAACCTAAATACAAAGAAGACTCAGCAAAGCTTCGTGAGCCAAAGGCGAGCTCTAAACAAAGAATATATTGTGAAAATGCAGTACACTGCTTCAATCAAGAATGTTTAGAAAATCATTCTGAAGTTTGTAAAAGATTTTACAAATGCTTGAATTTTAATAAAATACTCAAAGAAATAATAAGATGGCTGACAAAGAGGATAATAAAGAACATGGATGTGGCTGGGAACAAAGTAGAAATTGTCCTAAAGAAGTTGAAATACTTAAAACATAAATGTTATATGCAATGGAAACGGCAAAAAGGTGAATCTGTCAAACAAAAATAAAACAAAATGATAAGGAGTACAAAATTAATGGATGTGAAAATTCTAACGACAATGGTTTGTACTGTAATATACTCTAAGAAAAAATTAGAAACAAAAACTTTTGGATTTACCAATGCAGCAAATGTAAACACTGTAATAAAACGATTGAATGATACGAATCCATTTGAATGTGTTGAGTGTGGTTCTAATAAACATACAACCAAATGCACTTATACAGAAAAATATATTTTTTTTATTACGAGGCGATGCAAAGAAACGGGAATTCATATATCCAATTAGTTATATCTCACGATTTTTACGGTAATGTTAATTATTTTTACACTAACGAAGATTTCTGTAAAGGTTAATTTCTAGAGATCATAAAGGATACACAGCTATTGCACATTATTCTAAAGGTTATGATACTTACTTTATTCTAAAATATTGCGTTGAAAACGGTATCAAACCTTTCTGCATATAAAATGGATCTAAAATAATGTAATGGAAATAAAATCATTAATTTAAGAATTATTGATAGTATTATACAGCAGAAGATCAGAATTATATTGGAAAAATATCAGATACAAAATACTATGGTGTTAATTCTATGAAAATAAAGAAAGACAATAGTTTTTAGAATGACATAAACAAAAAAGAAAAGAAAACCATTTGTTTCATTTAAAAAAAGGACTTTATGAATATTGTAATTCTCATGTAGATATATTAAGAAGATGATGTCTTGAATTAAGGAAACATTTTCTAGAAATCACTAATATAGATCCTTTTAGATGTATTACAATTGCTGGTGTTTGTATGACTATATATAGATCAAAATATATTAAAAAAGATACAATTGGAGTTGTTGATAACCTAAACAAAGATCAATATTCTCAACAATCACTTTCTTGGTTGAATAGTATTTCATAATCCAAATATAAAACATGCATTAAACGATGGCGAAGTGAAAATATGTGGAGCAAAAGTTGACGGATTTGATGAAAACACTAATACTGCGTATTAATATCACGGTTGTTTTTGGCATGGATGTTTGAAGTGCTATAATCGAGATTCTATTAATAATAAGAGTAAAACAACTATGGAAGATCTTTATGAACAAACAATAGAAAAAAGTGGGCAAATAAAAAAGGCTGGTTATAATTAATAGAAATGTGGGATGGAATTGGACTAAATCTAAAGAATATAAAGAAGAAATGAAACAAATTAAAAACAAATACGATGGGGCCACAATTATATATAACAGCAATGAGATAACATGAACAAGAAAATAATTCGTATTGCTTGAGTAAGAAAGAGATAAACATACTAGCAAATATTCTAGAAGGCTTGACGCTTAATTTAATTATGACATTTGTCAACTAAACATGCCTACTAAAATAATTTTTTCGTATGACCATCTCTTTCTTACTCAAGCATTCTATTTTGTTATTCATGTTATCTCATTGCTGTTATATATAATTGTGGCCCCATCGGTATAAAACAATTGAAGAACTTAATCCTAGAAATGCATCCTTTGGAGGAAGAACTAATGCAACAAAATTGAAAGTTGTGGAAAGAAAATGAAATATATAGATATATGCAGTTTATATCCAACAGTACAATGTTATGATGATTATCCAGTTGGAATCCTATTAAAATATTCAAACCTTCTACATATGATCCAAAATGGTATGGATTACTAAAATGTGCAATTTTACCACCAAAAGGTTTGTATCACCCCGTTTTACCTGTTAAGAATAAAACCAATTCTGGTGCAGAAAAGTTAGAATTTCCACTATGTCAATTGTGTGCAAAAATTAAATAATCAAAAGATATATGTACTCATACAGAATCTCAAAGAATTATCCTGCACAATAACAAATCGTGTTAGTTTGACAGAATAGTCCTCCCGCTGACGCGGTCGGATTATTTCACCTGTCAAACTGACACTCTTTTATTATTGTGCAACAAGTTATCGACATATAACCCGATAATATCGAAGTACTTATAGTATTACTTCTGAAAATACCGGTATTTTAAAAGAATTACATCTAGTAGGTTGTGAATTTTGTTTGCATGTCAATTTTCATGTGCCCTAGATTGTTAATGTATTGCATTATGGAAATTCAAAGCATACTAGATGTAATTTTCAGTATTTTCGGTATTTTCAGACGATTTTAGAAAACCGAGAATATAACAATATACAAATATTGTTTATCCGCAAACGTCACAAAGTGACAACTTTTGTGTCTTTATTGACAAGGTAAAAGTGTCACTTTATCTGCCTAAGCACATAAAATCGTTGCTCTCTTTCTTTCTATGTTTGTTAGCTATCTCCTCCGAAGATACTGGACCGATTAAATTGTATGATGGCTTAAAATTTTTCTAATTTTTAGACTTAGATCGTAGGCCAGTTTCTATTTTCAAAAGAGTACGAAAAAGTTTTAATTTAAATAAATCCTTTAAGCAGCAGAGCATCTGTCGCGTGGGTTATGGTGTGACAGCTGCTGTGGCGTGTGCTATTAGCTCGGGTGATTCAGTATGTTCATATATTATTACAGTAGTGCGTTATATGAACAACAGAGGTTGGCGCAGAGGTACAGGCTCGCCTGTCACGCGGATGGCCTGGGTTCGATTCCCGGCCGATGCATCCTTTTTTTAATTTATATTAATGAAATTTACCTGAATACGTTTGCGGATAAAATAGTATATGTTATTCGGAGTAAAAGTGACTTTATGTGGCTTAGCTGAATTATTTGCCCCTAACTTTCGGCTAAATAAACTTCAGCTTCGCCACATAAAGTATCACTTTTACTCCTAATTAGATTACTATTATAATTTTCCATTAATTTATTTATAAGGTTTTTAGTAAAAATGTATATTTTTTCGGAAAAAAGTTCTTCTCCTTCTCTAATCCTTAATGCCCTTTCGGGCGTCGGATGATGGTCTCTAGAGCTGTATCCAGCTCTTCCATCTTTCTCTGTCTCTCGCTATTATTTTCATTTCATCCATTGTCGCTCCTGTTTCTAGTCTTATTTCGTTAATTTGTTCCATCCATTTTCTTCTGGGTCTGCTCTTCTTTTTGGTTGGTTTTCCCGTTTCCATTATTCTTCTTGCGATTCTGTTAGGCTCTATTCTTGTTATGTGCGCGTACCAGCTAGTTGTTTCTTTTTATTTTTTCAATATTGGTTCCTGTTTGGTTATTTCTCTTGTCTTCATTTTTTATTCTGTCCCATTTAGTTTTCCCTGCATTTTCCTGAGATGTTTCATTTTTAAAAATCTATTTAATTTATTTAAAATTTTCTTCAACAAGAAATGCCAAACGCATTGAATTATAATTTTGCCAACCTTTTCGGAAGATTTCAAAAATTAATAAGTAGAACATCAAGCCATGTTGCTTTCTGGAATCTTTAATCCATTTCAGAGATCATTCAACAAAACATGTGATATATTCTGGACAGTGATACCAGTCGTCAAGTATGAGTTTAATTTAAATTTTCGAATTTTTGCAGTAAATTATAGAAAAACAGAAACATGAACCAATTAGACTTTGTATGACAAATTTTCAAACATGGTAAAAAAATTCAAAATAACGCCAAATAGAACACCAAACTATAAATTGTTTTTTTAATTTTGAAAAGTTCTTTTTTAGAGCTTAGTCGCTTTCTCAAATGGCCATTTTGCTGATAGACCGATTTTATAAGGACATTTTATTGACAATTTTGCTGCTCCAAAAGACAGAAGAATTGATCTGCATGTTAGCAAAACAATCTAGACATGTTAAAGATTTCTTAATATTACCTACATGCTTTATTTTGAAAAACAATGCGGGTTGCCTTTTCTTAGGTAATTTTTATGGTATGTTAATGTAATATGGACTCCAAAGTGCATATTGTAATATCTTTATTTTTAAAAAATATAACAACCTCCGCAGTTACTACCCACTCTTTTATGACCCAAGACCTTCACCAATAATTTATGTTACATACCTCCACTACCTACAAGGAGGCAAATTGAATCAATAAATTCTTGTATTTTGAACTCACTTCTTTTTACATTTTAAAGGAAGTATTGGATTCACCCCAAAAATTTGAAATTGAGTTTTCAACAGATGTTCAAGTTTTCGCGTCCCCTGGATAAAAAAAAGCATGTTTTTGTTCATTGGTCTGTCTTTCAGTCTGTGTATGAACAGAATATCTCAAAAACAAAAGAGGTATGGCGTTGAAACTTCATATATAAAGATGCGACAGCCAGATTTTAAGAAAAATCGCATAACCGGAAGTATGATGTTACTCGTGTGATTTTTCAGTTTTTCTCGATTTTTTCCAAACTTTACATTTTTAGTGTGTATTGATGTGAGATAGGTGATTTTTCAGTGACTACCTCTAAAATGGGTTTCTTTTGTTCTTTTTATTAACTCCTATTTTAAATAAAACACCCGGTATATTATTACATTTTTAAATCCAGCTTAACATTTTATAAAAAATGTGTCTTTTAAACTAACGCTTTATTTTGTACGGTTTCTGTAGAATTTTTGAAAATTTTTGAGAAATGCCTAAAAATTTAAATTCAAGTTTTTGGCTAATTTTAAGATCACTGTAAAAGGAATTTGTGTGCGCGTATCGCACTAGATTTTTTATATTTTGAGCAGGGGAAAAACCACAGAAAAGACGTGAAATGTACGTATCATCAGGTGAAATTTCCTACAAACAAATTAGTTCTCAGAAGACTGGTGTGTGTAAACAATTTAATATTTTTTGTTCGGAAAATGTTATAAAATATAATTTATTTATTTGTAGGAATGGATTAATAGCAATAATTTCTATGACTTTCCCTTAAAAACACTTGATGCTAGTAACCTGCAAGAAAATAATAGTAATTCTCATTTCCAAGAAGAATTTCAAAATAAATCCAGCATATTTGTAGATAAAATCTATGCAGAATTTATACCATGCCCAATTACTTCTTCCTCGGGAAAAACAAAAGATGAGACTTCAAAACTAAGTAATCAGAAAATTAGTAGCTCTTCTACTATTGTAAGCGAATCAGACCTAACTGTAGATGATGACCGTGACTTTGAATCAGAGGGTAACATTTCTCAAACGAGTTCATCATGTCAATCAAATGAATAACAAATTACTTTGCCAGTTAAAGACAATATTATTAAACCCTCGCTAAAAATACAGCTGGTAAGATATCAAAACATATATGAAATTGGAATAATTCTTTAGTAGTGTATATAAATTTGTGTATTGTTTCACATATTCAAACTGCTGAAACAACTTGCTAGGATGCGTCAAGAAGTTTGAGTCTTAATGTAGTTTTTTTTATTCTATTCAGTCTGTTAATTACTGCATTTTGAAGTATTGTGTCTTTAATTCTCTAACTTCTTTAAATTATTTTTCTTTCCAGATTATTAGATATCATTATTATTATTAAGTGCAGGAAAACGCAATTTAAAATTAGCTTGATTCATAGTCTTTTTTAGATAATATGAGGAAATGATGCATCATTATTAAAAGTCAACTTAACAGAAGAAACCATGTGTTTTATTTTAATTTAATTAGCTAACGACTGATAAACCCCATGAAAATTAACGATTTAAATTTAAAAGAATTTAAAAACCCTAAATTCGAAAAGAAAACGCAACAAAAATTAGCG
Source organism: Agriotes lineatus (assembly GCA_940337035.1). NCBI lineage: Eukaryota > Metazoa > Arthropoda > Insecta > Coleoptera > Elateridae > Agriotes > Agriotes lineatus. Next base: position 24,344 of record CALNHX010000896.1, read on the forward strand.
TTTGGCATTTTATAAAAAAAAGAACTTTGCAGCTGCAAAGAAAAAGTTAACATAAAATGTACTTGTTTTGAAAAAGAAACAGAATAAAAGGAATGTCAAACGCTTGTTTTGAACTGCTTAAATTAAAAACACGTAAACATAATGCCATATAGTTATAATGAACGTATAATCGAAGTGGTTTTTGACTGTAGCTCAAAAACAAAAGGACATTTCCAAATGTAACGAAAATGGGACATACCTTCTTACTCCCTGTACGCGTAATTATTAGGAAGTTATACAAAAACGAATCACCCGATCTTAATGCTTAGTATGCTATTGAACAGCAAGTCTGCTCAAGAATCAGTGCTACAAAAAATAAATAACAAATTATGTCTCCCGACTTCTACTTATGATCTAAAATATCAAATAAAATAAGCTGTCGACGTCCGCAGGTCAAAAGCGATGTTGTCGCGATTTTGGAGGTCATAATATGCTTTACGTATACCGGAGGCGACTTAGCACAGGGCTTGCCTAGCTTATAAGCGATCCCAGCGCCACCGGTCTATACTCAAACTAAAAGACCGTTTTGTAGGTATTTGGGGTCAGAATCACCTCCGGGCAAATTTTCTGGAATGGACTCTGAGCAACATCTAGTGGTGGAATTTGTGAAAAGTATGGCGAAACGTTGTCACCTCCGAAAACGGAAGTGACAACGTAATTTCAGAAGTGACTTCGTTGTACGTATATATATATATATATATATATATACGTATTTTTAGTACGTATACACCTCCGGACGGTATACTTAGCATACGTGTTCGACTCCAAAATCGGAGGCAAGCACGTCAAATCGGAGTCGAACTCGTTAGACACGTTATTTGTGGTCTAGATGGCGTCACGATGTTACTGGCGAAGTTTTAGGTGGAGGCAAATTGTACCTGTATACGTATGCTTACATACATTTTAGTTTCAATGGTCATATACAGATGGCGCTGCAGCATATACACTTATACAATTTGTATATTCTAGGGTTGACACTGCCTCTGTAAATTTAGCGAACGCTATTGCCTCCAAAATCGCGGCAACAATGTTGAGTCGTACTGGTATGCTTCATATGACACGTCATATTTAAAGTGGCTGGAAGCGATAACGCACCTTCCGTATGTCGAAAATACAGGGTCCGCCAAAAAGGATTAAACAGTTTATTTGTTAAATAACATTAACAATGTATTGACAAATATTACAAACTAACTACTACAGTTAGCAACTCGCGTGTTAATTCAATCTAAATGATGAAATTTTATAATTATAATACTTAAATGTTCAATTTTAGTATTTTTCTACCCGATTCACTTTCAATAAATATCTGTGGTATAGAATAAAGAACTAAATCATATAACGTATGTTTAATTAAACGTATTTTTATGAAATTTTTGTGTTACAGTAAACTAAATATATTTTACATACAGAACATTATATCTATGTTACTTTTTAAATATTCAAAGCAGATTACATAGTCATAATTCTATTATTTATATATTAAACGTAAATACAAGTCGTTTAAAACAAATAGTAAACAATTATATCTGTTTGGGAAATAATAAGTGAATGATAATACATAATTATTGAAAAAAATATAAAATCTACATGGAATATGGAAACTAATAAAAAATAATGATAGGTACTCTTAAATAATGAGATTATATGGTCTAACAAATTAATCATTTTGCCTATACGCGTTGTAAACAAATGTTTTTATCCTCACCCAGTCTAAATTATGCAATATGTCTTCATTTTTGTTTATTAATTCTAAGCATTCTTCTTTTTTGGGTGGTATCTTTTTTGAATGTGCTTGTGGAAGTACTTTTTAACTAAATTCTTTTGTACTGCTGTCCAGCGAATTCTGCCGAGCAATTTTTCTTTACTAGTGCTGGACACTGCTTCCGCTGGACACGATATTACAGGAATTTGTTCATCGTCCGATATTGCAGGAACTTGTGTATCGTCATCATTATCATCTATGTCGCGTGAAATATCAACATCAATTTCGCTTAATGGTTTTCCTTTATATGCCAATCCTTGTCCTTTATCAAAAAGAGTCAATAATTTAGACACTTTGCAGTTTGGTAGGCGTTTTGGGTTATTCTATAAAAATAATTAGTATAAAAACAAAGCAAATATAATTATTTGAATACAAAAGAATTACTTTTGTATAAGGCTTGAACACTTATATTCTGTCCAAAAGTAAAACGATTTTAAGGAATGAAAGAAGTAGATATGACAAATTTATTTATATAGGTTAGAACTAGTATAAACTTAAATTTGCAATTTAAACAAACAATTTATCAGTTTTTATTTTAACGAAATTTCTCATATTTTCCCTAACACCCGTCATTAAACATTTTATCTCGTTTTTCCCATCTTTTTGTTTAGTCTATTCCGATGAATTTTAAGCTCTGCTAAGTTTTTAATAGCTTTACGTGTCTTCTTTAACTTTGCCTGCATAATATCCCAATAACGTTCTATCGGTCGCAGTTCTGGAACATTGGATGAATTGAGTTCCTTCGCGTAGTTAACGTGATTCATTAGATACCATTCTACTGTTTCTTTGGCATAGTGGCTGGTGCACATCTGGCCAAAATAATGTATTTTTGTTATGCTACTTAAGAAAATTAAGTAACCCTTTTTGTAGACACTCTGATCTTAGGTTTCAATCTTTATTGAGCTAATTGTAAAAAAATTAGAGCTGTGTTTACCATATTCGCAAATAGCTTGCCAAAGAAAGGCATTTTTTCCAAATTTTTTAAAACACACTTTAAAGTTACCTATGCAGGAATCTTCCACCCTGGCAAACATTGTAAAAGTGATGACCCGGCAAGGTATTTTCTAAAGGATTGTTGTGGTGAGTTTTGCATTTTATATTTCTTTATTGGGCGTCAAGTTTTCATTCGAATTCATCACACCAAATTTATGTCTACACTTCAATATTTGGCAGTTTAAGCAAACGGCAAAGCAAGTGCTTTCATACTCTAATACTTACTGATAGCAGGCTCCTCTGATCCTAAAGAAACTTATATGCAATAGTCTGTCGACAGAATTTAAGTGTTCAAGCCTTATTTAATGGAAAACAGTCATATTACTATGTATAAAACAATAAAGAAGCGTTGCCGTTTTACAATTAGCCGTAGATACTTTTCCTTGTTAGCAACGATATGCAACCTATACGTATACATTAAATATTTAATTGTAATGATTTGCATTAGATGATATCACAACTTTTAACATTCATGACAAATTTAAATTTGAGCGAAAAATGTAAGTATTTTACTTTTCAGTTATTTTTCCATTAAAAAACAGCATGTTTATCACGTAAGAGTGAAATTTATAGTTTGTAGAAATTTAATTCACTCGTTCGGATCGTAAAATCTCTCCTCTCTAAAAAGCTATCATTTTTCTGTAGTTGTTAAATAATTTACTATTAAGTATTAGTAAGTATTCATAATAGTATTTTATGTGACGAGCACATAATGTAGGCTATAGTACACGAGGATGACGTTTATACACGACCTGCCCAGGCGAGTGTGTAATTCATCCGAGTGTAACGTAGCCATTATGTGCGAGCCAAATACAATATTTTATCTACAACTACGAATACATATTTATTTGTAAAATCACGAATAATTTGTATTAATTTGAGGTTAATGTCACTTGATGACATATTCAGCCTACTGAGCCGTACCTACTTATTGCCGTACAATATGAAAACAAATGGTGCCAGCGTTACTGCCAAATTCTAATTGGTTCCAAAAATACTACTCGCTTATGATTGGCCTTTTCCCGTGAGTTATGAACTATAAAGTCACGGTTTGATGTGGCCGTGTAATATGAGCAACATTTTATATCTGCAGTTACTTGCATAAAACACCTATTTTTTGACAGTTGTAGATAAAAATCTTTTTTTCACTACCAGCATTACAAGATATCATTATTGACCTTGTTTGTGAGCCAAGAAGATAAAATTCTCTCCTAGTGCTCAATAATTTTTCATTGCGGCTTTTATTTAAAGCAAGCAAGACTACCTGATTTTTGTGGATATTTAAAAATAAACATAAGCATCTGTCATCTGTTATTCTATTTTTTTTATTGATGTAATAGTAGTTTATGGTATTTTGACTCGTAAACGGTTGTTTACAAAGCTCTGTTGTCATGGATAAAACATGTGTTTACGGGATTGCTAGCAATTTATGCTAGCGAGACCAATAAGAACTTGTAATAAAAACTTGCTTAGGCTAGACCAATAAGAAAGTGTAAAAGAAAGTGCTAGACCGGTAAAAAGTTTTACCGGTCTAGCACTTTTTTTTTGCCGGGCTCTAACAAATGTTGTCATAGAAACAACATTCGTGTACTTTTGCTTTTCAACGGGTAATTCGTATGACTGGACTAGTGAATCTTAAGTTTTTTTATTCAAAATACCATAAAACGTTGTACATTACTCGCCCGTTACTAGACCTTTACTGGCTCGCACGGATTAACGAGCTCGCGCACTCGCTCGTCATACTTCGCGTGCTCGCCCGTAAAGTTCCATGTAACGGGCTTGTAATGTAAAAGTGATTAAACGGTTCCAAAGTGCTAGTATAGAATATTGGTCTATGGTATATTATTGCATGCTTTAAATAGTAGATAAATGTACTGGATTACTTACTCATAATATTCTTGATGCGTTTTCTCTGTATGACCCATGAATTTTGCAAACTGCGAATATTCTTCTTTACTTAAATTCATTATTTGTATTAAAGTTCCTATTTGTTTCCTCAACCTGTTTGATGAAATTACTTCTGGATTATTAACACCACTCGCACAGGCAAATTTTCGTATTACTACATCGGCTTTTATCCATGCATCTTCTATTCCAGGATAGGCAAATAAGTAATGGTTTCCTTTAGGAACGATATCGGTTTTTTCTCTAATTTTCAATAATAAGTTTATATATTTCTGAAGATTTTTCGGAAATAATATTACAATCGCTCGACTTCCTTTTCCACCTGCTACAACTCTTTTACAGTCGCTAGTTAAAACTTTTTCCGATTCTGTTAATGAGGAGACAAATTCCTTTTGATCTAAAATCTCAAATTTTTTTAAATAAGACTCAGTCTCAACATATTGAACGTCCCCTATTCGTCTTCTATTAAATAAAATAGTCAATGTCAATGCAGTTTCTGTTAATGTTCTATATGCGTCTTTATTGTTTATATCTTTTTCTAAAATTTCATAGTTATCATTTGCAAGTTTAAGAATAAAATTTTTAAATTTAAGAACATCTTCCGTTAGAGGCAATTTAACAGGTTTGTTCCATTTCTTTTCAGCTAAATCTTTTATTGCTAAAGAAGATATTTCACAGGTCCATTGACTCTCTATCATTAGCTTCAGTCGTTTTATATCTTTGAGTTTTTCTTCAAAATTGTCGTATGTAAATACACCTTTCAATATCAGGTTGCTGCATAAATCACAAATTTGTTTCACTGTCGTGCCGATATGCATAGCTAAACTTGGAGCTCTAAACTTCTTGTGTTCTTCATCATATCCGCTAATAGTTTTCGAACTTGCCACAAGTAAGTCGAAATATTTAGTATTCAACATATCAGAAAACGTCAATTTACTGTTATCTGTTCGGCGACGCATTTCCATCAATAATTTTGCACATTCTCTTAATTTGTTAGAACACACAACGTGAATTTGTTTGCGCTTGTGCTTTTTTAAGTAGTTTTCACCAAAATATCGAATAAGAGCATCTTTTTTTGCTACTAATGAAATCTCGTCTGCTCTCATTTTTTGAAAAACCTCTTTTATAAGTCTTGTCGCAGCATCTGTATTAGCTGAATTAGTAGCACAAGCTAATAATGTTTGCGATAAAGCACGATGTTGAATTCTACGATTGCTGCTATTTATTGGTTTTATCATACATACTCTGTAATGACGTCTTAAATAGGACGGTTTAATTAAACGTTTGCAGTGGACACAAGGCAGTTTATCAGCATCGTTTCTATCACTTTCTATAAATTGTTCAAATTGCATTTCGTACCGTAGTAAGGCTAAAATCTTTCTGCGCATAGTTCTACCTTCTTTTGATGATTTTGGGAGATTTAATAATTCTGTAACTTCTTTTTCTTCTCCATGGTGTCGTTCTAAATGCCTTTCAAAATTTGTCACATTACTTTTGCAGTATTTACAGATAGTCATTTTCTTATTTTTCTTATTTATAACTTCTTCCATATAATTATACATTTGTGGCAAACTTGAATCAGGACCTAAAGACATGTTTTCAATTAAACTTGATTTCTTTGCAGAAGTAGTTTTATCTGTATTAATATTTGACTGCTTATAATGCTCTACCGTACCACATTTTTCTAAACTCGTATCACAACGTTTTTCTGACAATGGTTTATCTTTTTCGAATGTAAAGTAAATGGGTTTTTCTTTTTTTAATATTATATCTACACTGGCATTGCTGCTTCCACTGGAAGACGTAGTAGAAGGAACGTAAGAAGCTGAAGAATTTTGAGAAATTGTTGATTCTGAATCGGTTTCGTTTATGCAAATACCAGAAGTTTTGCGACTTGTAATAGTTTCATTGTTTTCTTGAACTAAATGTCCGAGATTAATATATATATTTGCTTCTTCTATGTTATTGGCATTCAAAGCTGCAGTTGCTGATTTGTGAGAATTTTCGGTATAATTAATGTTACCTACAGATTGAACTTCTTCACAGATAGTTTGTTTTTCTGTCGTTTCTAAATTAATCGAATCGTTACTATTTGGATTTAATTTACTAGGTGGTGTACAATAATCATTTTTTTCTGCCCTGTCTGCGTTACCTACGTTGTCTCTATCTATTTCGACATTATCTATGTTGTTGAAATCATTAGATTCTAACCATTCCTAAAATAATTAATCTTAGCTTAGTCTTTTCGATAACATACATTTAATTTCAATACTAATCCCAATTCACTTAATATTAAAGTAATAATTTACCATAGTCTCGAGATATGGTCTTTTTCTTGGAAGTCTAAGTCCTTTTGGCGTTTCCTGGATGGATGCATTTTTGTTGTCTCCTAAAGATGCATATTACACTTTAATAGTAAATAATATTAACTAGATATATATGCTATCTCCAAACTCGAAGTTCACAATTTTCTTATTCATGATCAGTACGTCATTTACAATGGATAACACTTTTGGGCAAAATTTGTTTTTAAAACAATAAAACATGCATATATTTCAGCAATTAAATTCATAATAGTTATCTACGCCACTGATACCTCTTGAAACGAAGAATAATAGAGAAATTTTAAATATTATTTAATGTCGTGGCTTATTTACTACCTATTCTTATAAACAGGTAATAAACGTCTTTGACTGGGACAGAGGAATCAGTTAATCAAAGCAAAGCTTGAGGATACCATCAGTTAAAACAGTTTTTGGCAAAAATAATGAAATGAATAGACCAAGTTATAAGGTACTCATCAAATTTTTGTCATAAAGCTCATATACCTATTTTATTATCTTTTTTCACATGAACTACATATTATGAAAAATTTACAAGTATGTCTAAACTTCAACAATATTTAATAATAAAATACCTAGTTTCCTGAAATAACATCATCGATTTTAAGATAATGAAAAGGACTCAGTGTTCCCTACGTCGTCAAGTAGACATTTGATAGCTCTTTCACATCGTTAAATGTATCTTTAATATACTAAAGATGCCTATAAAATTCAAAAATATAAATCTGTTCTGATTATTACCAAATAAACTTTTACAAAATTGACGCTTTAGCCCCTCTGAGCTGACAAAAATTAGTCATAGTATCATAATTTGGTTGTTCTATACAAAAATGTATAATTGTTTCATGCATTCCTCGCCCTCTCAATCAAAAGATAGCTTATCTGAATAATTGTGAAAGCATTTCCGCCTTTAAACAACATTTCATACTTTCCCCAAGTTTTGTTAAAATTGGTTCAGTAGTTTACAATATTATATTTATATAGTTCAAAATTCCAAGTCAAACCACCAAATAACAGTTTTTAAAATTTTGTTTGGGTTTTCGAGTTCAAGAAATGTTGAAATCTCAAATTCCAAATTTTGACCCGTTTACAATATTTAAAAGAATAATTTTATATGATAAAAGATTATCACATTTACCTGTTTCAGCAAGGTGAACCATCATTTTCCCTCTTGTGGTATAATTAACATTTTTTAATTCTTTCTGCTTCTTGGACATCATGACATTAATCCACTTCACTGTAGCACGAATTTGAAATGTTAAAATAATGCAGAGGTGAAAAATTTACATACGTTGCAATGTGATTCCCAGAACAATTTTGATAACAGTAAAGGCGGAAAGTATCGTATGCACATTACAGTCTAATTTTAGAACATATGTAATCGCCGGACAGCGGCAACGCTGTCGGAAAACAACACGCACTTTCAATGTTGCAAAAATATATACATGGAGGTAGAACCGATACATCTCTATGCGGAGGACAACTGGAACGCTCAGTATGCAAAAAGTCTGTATATCTAAATAATCAAAAAACTTTACCCCTCTGAGCGGATTCTGACTCCAAATAATAAAACTAATCGATCTAACCGGGTTCGACAATTCTATCATTACTATTAAGGGTGGAGATGTAGTCGCCTGTTCAATATGTGGAGGCCACCACGATACAAAAGTACGTATATATATATATATATATATATATATATATACAAAATAATAACTATTAATGAAGTTTGGCATTTTGAAAAAGTTCGAGTTATGTATTTGTTTATAGGATATGTAAAAGCATTTATGAAAATAAAGTTAGAGACAAGTGAATGGAGAAATTATTTTGAATTAGAAGAAGAATATAAAAAAGCTATAAAACAAAATCTAGGTATTGAATTGGGTAAAATAGAAAATAACCCTGGAAAGCGAGCTGTAGCAAAAATATGCTTAAATTCCTTATGGGGTAAATTTGGTCAGAGACAAAATATGGGTGCAACAGAATATGTTACAGGTGTTAAGAAATTTTATGACATTTTATTAGACGACAGACAGTTTTACAACTGCAAATACAAGACTAAGATTGTACGAAATGTTAGACATATTAGGAGAAAGTGTAGTATATTATGATACAGATAGCATTGTATATATAGATAACGGTAAAAACACTGTTAAAACAGGATGTCTATTGGGAGATTGGACCGATGAATTAGGTAAGGACGTTTGGATTGTTGACTGGGTATCAACAGGTCCAAAGAGTTATAAGACTATACAGGTAAATTTGTTTGTAAAATAAAAGGATTTACATTAAACTATGAAACGTTCAAAAAGATAGTATAAATAATATTTTAGAAAACAAAGATTGTAAAATCAGTACACAATATAATCGAATTACCAGAGATACTAAAACTAAAGAACTTTTAAATAAAATAGAAACAAAAGAATTTGGTTTTGTTTATGACAAGAAAGTTATTCTAGAAAACTTTTAGACAATACCATTTGGATACTAATCCTTTTCGTTGTTAATTAATAATGAATCAATTAATAACAAAGATCTTATAAAAGGTGGATAGGAAATACCCTATACCTTTACATTGTGTTCATGGGCGCCTGAAGAGAAATCGGTTCTCATTCTAAATTAGTGACTGTGTACTTAGTATGGAGTTCAATGGACTGCTAACCTATATAACCTTGTGATTTTTACCACAAAAACATTCTTTAAATTATGTTTCCCAATTATAACTAGTTGAAAATTCATATAAAAATTATGAACACGTTACTGTGATTGCACGTAAAATGTGTTCCTGCAAATTTTTAGTGAAACAAAAATGGGGATTTAGGTGTTACGACCGCAGTTTGGTGTGAGTGAAGGAAAGGGTGTAAATCTTGGGAATATTTGCACGTTTGGTGTGAGTTCGACTCATTTTATCTTGTCGAAAAGAGCGGGTTATTACTTGTAAACAAATTTCACGCATGGAACTTTATTTAGACAGAGACACCAAATACCTTGATACACAATTATGAGAGCGATAAAAAACGTGGATGTCTGTGATATGTTTACGCCTATCGTAACTTGAATCTGCTCTCCAGTTGATTAATAATATCTATATGCAACACAGTATACAGATCTTCCAAACAGGTATTGTTGGTGTGTAGGAGGAAATATATTATCACTTATAATACCATGAGTAGTCAAAGTTATGTCGACTATTTTTGCGGTGGTGTCACGAATGTCCATTGCGCTTTGGTACGATTAGGACGAGTGCGCTAGCACGAGTCCTAATCCCAAGCGCAATGGACATGAGTAGTGATACCACCGCAAAAATAATCTACTTAACTTTGACTAAGAATGGTATTCGAGGGACTATTTAATGAACCAAACTACCTTTTCAAATTAGTTTTCAGTAAATCTAGCAACAAACTACGCAATTTCTATAGTAACAGAACACTAATATTGACTTTTTCTAATAAAAATCGCATTTGTTAAAAATAGTCACTTGAATACCTTCTAGGAAGATATATCCACTGATATGTTTTTGATTGGTCAAGAAACGTCAGAATTCTGGATTTTCATTGGTCACTTTTTGACAGATGACAGGTGAATTGAATAGTCAAGATTATTTCGTATAAAACAAAAAAGCAAGGTATGTTCTTTTCTTGTTAATGTTTTTAAAAAAATGTATTTTGTCTTTCGAATAGATTAACAAACACGATGGTCAGATTAAAACCGTCATCCACAATGAGCGTACTAAAGGATGTTACCATTAGAGTTGAAAACTTTCCAGAAACAGAGGTCTGGGTAGCCATATTAAAAACGGCAATTACGTTAAACTCCATTAATCCTTTGTGTGATGGTTTTTTTATAAAAATGAGATTATAATCTACAATATGGAGGGTGACGAATTACGCCTTCGCCCAAGAGGAACTAAAGAATTTATATTAAGATTTGGTTCCCTAAACGCAAAGAACGAATTTTGCAGGACTGGTGGGTAAGAAAAAATTCTCTACTATTTAATTTGCAACAGTTATAAGCTGTTTTAACAAACCACAAGGAAAAAATAATTTATTAAATAAAATAGATATGAATTTAAAGTTTGTATTATAGTATTTAAAATAATATCTTGCGTTTGTTATAACCCACACAATACAATACAAACTGTGATTTTGTTTTTGTAGATACACAGAAGGACTCGAGGTACCTTGTCCTTCATCCGCATCATCGGTTACACCATCTCCACCATCGTCAGCAAAATTTATATAATAATTATAAAAATAAATTTATATTATTAATTTAAAATGAATAATTAAATAAAATGTGTTGGAATTTTATTATTATTATGGAGGAATCACTATAACAAACGTTGCATGCAATATCACACAGTGTCTCTGGATGTTTGGTGCGGGACTGTTGTGTTAGTGGTGTGTACAGTGTGCTATAACTTGTGTAGTGCTCAGTGCATAGTGCTCCAGGCGTGTTCACTGGATATGGTAAGTGACATTTAGTTCCTTCATACCGCTGAAGATGACAGCTTAGCCGTCGAAATGTACATTTGGTTTTCCAAATAAAGGTATGGTAAGAGTGCTTTAATTCTTTTCCATTTGTAAATACGGCTACATATATGGGGTTCAAACTTTCACGGTCCACAACCGGTATAATACTGACTAAAATCTGTAAATATGGCTAGTTTCAAACTTATCGTTGTATTTGCAGTATAAGATCTATTGACAATTAATTACTCAAATACCTAAAAACATATAAAATTATCGTCCTAGATTCAATATTAAATAAATTAATGTCTTTTACTCACTTGTAGCCTGTTTGTTGCTTTATTCCCGTTTAGTTTTGGTTCTTTCAAGATTTATTACAAATTATGGCCTTTGACACTTTTGTGACTCACAATTATTTATGTAACTTTTAACAGGAACAAATGACAAAAAAACAATCGAAATAACTACTTGATAAATAATATGGTCTCTCAAAACTAGTCAAATATTCTTAACACTCCCGCCCGGTACAGTCTAGTCGGAAAAAGAGACTGTACCCTTTTCATTAATCTGTATGACAGCCAGTTTAACAGCAGCAAGTTCAAAAATTCCCTGTTGGGTTTGAACTGTTGCCTTTCTCACTTGTCCATCAGCTGCCTTTTTTATTTCTATCACTTATCCTTTGGCCAATTGCATCTTGGTAAGTCTTTGTCACATATGACTACAATATCGCCATTTGCCATTTGGGTCTTAATAAAAGATCAGGTGTGTATTCGGAAACAAAACTTTGCCAACACTTGTTTGAAAATTGTTCTCTGTATAAGTAGTTAAATTTTAAGTCTTTGATGTCATCACTAAGTTCTCCAATTGGTTTGTCTCCATTTGAAGAACCAGTTAAAAAATTATTAGGCGTTAAGGCCTCTGATTCCTCAGAATCTAAAGAAAGATAAGTAAGAGGTCTGGAATTTACGATATTTTCCGTCGAAATTAGACAACTATAAAGCAATTCGTCAGTGGGTGTTCTGGTAGGTAATGCGGTATACAATGAAATTTTGACTGCCTTTACTAGACGTTCTCATGCACCTCCCATATGTGGAGAAAGTGGAGCGTTGAAATGAAACATTATTTGTGAGCTCACTAATGAATTTGCTATTAATTTACTATCAACGTTCCGTAACTCTTCTCTTAAAATTCTTTCGGTTGCAATAAAATTCGTACCTCTGTCACAGTAGATGTGTCTTGGTCGTCCTCTGCGATTCATGAATTTTGTAAAACAAAGTATACAACCATCAACATTTAATTTATAGGCGATTTCTAAATGAACAGCTCTGGTTGTTAGACATGTAAAGAGAGCTCCCCATCTTTTTATCTGTGATCTGATAATTTGAATAAACTGCTTGATTTTTTAACTGCTGATTGTAAATCTTTGTTGTTTTTCTTATTCTGCAGTTGTTTAATTTCATTTCCGTAATTTTCAAACTGAGTTTGTTTTATCAAGGTGTTTCTGGTTCTTAAAAGTTCATCTGCAGTCAGAATTTCAAATTTAATTTCTTCTGTCTTGAGTTTTGATTTAAAAATATCTGCAGCTCTAAGAACGTAGGCAGTAGCTCCTAAGAGTCTTTTGAATTTACTAAATCGGTAAAACTGTATTAATGTGGAACAGACAATATTTGTTTCTATAGTATGGTTACATTTTTCTTCTTGTTTTAAGCTGGTATCTGGAGGCCAAACTTCTTTTGACTTGTACAAAAACTCAGAGCCTTTAAACCAACGATCAGTGATTTTCACATTGGGTTGACCTTTCCATTTGGTGGCCTCGTCAGCTGCATTCATTTGTGTTGGAACATATCTCCAGTTTGCAACTATTGAGTTCTCTTGGATTTCGGCAACCCGATAAGCTACATATTTCGTTAGCTTTCGCGGATCTTCATTTCTTATCCAGTGTAAAACAATTATGGAGTCGGACCAGTAGATCGATTTTTATTGACAGGTATTGACAAATGTTCTTGACAAGTCTTGCTCCTATCACGGCGCCATCAAGTTCCAGTCGAGGAATCGTTTGACGTTTTATAGGGGCCACACGTGTTTTTGATCCAATTAGTACACATTCTGTTGTTTCTTTTTGTTCAATTCTTAAATAGGCTGCACAAGAAGAAGCATGTTCACTGGCATCTACGAAAATATGCATTTGAACTATGGTGTCTTTCCAATCCCTAATATTTGTAAGATAACATCGGGGAATTGAAATTTCTTCGATTTTTTTAAGGTATTTTAGCCAAATAAACCATTTTTTATATTGTTTGTCGGAAACAGGTTCATCCCAAGATATCTTAGTTCTCCATATCTCCTGGAGGAGCATTTTCAACTAAATTAAAAAATTGGAAATTAATCCTAAAGGATCATATATGGACATTAATATTATCAAAACTTCTCTTTTGGTTGGCTTTCTTTTTCCATTTAAGACATCTTCTTTGCCTTTGATAAAGTTTTGCATTTGAAGCAATCCGTTTTTAAATTCCACCACATACCTAGAACTTTCTCTGATTTTTTATCGTTACCGAGATTAAGGTTAACTTCGAGATTATTTTTGACTTCATTATTCATAGACTCCATAAATTCTTTGGAATTTGATCGCCAATTTCGAATTTTGAAATTTCCTTTTGCATGTATTTGCCTAACTTTTGACGCGATTTTAATGGCCTCTTCTTGGGAATCAGCTGAATCTAAAAGATCGTCCACGTAGTGGTTTTTAACAGTACACACAACAGCTCTTGGATATTGCACACTGAACTTTTTTGCGTTTGTGTTTTTTGACAAACTGTGCACAACTGGGTGAGCAAGTAGCACCAAATGTCATGACATTCGTGACGTAAGTTTTCAGTAAATTTTCCGAACTACTATTTCGCCACGAAAACCGTTGCGCATTTTGATCTTCATCTATAACTCCAACACGCAAAAACATCTCCAGAGAAGCCAATTTTTCTTTCTCGGAAACGCAGCAGTACACCTAATAATGATGAAAGTTGACCGTCTCCTAGCAATAACATGGTGTTTAAAGATATTCCTTCCACGGTTGCAGCTGCATCCCAGACTATTCTAAACTGATCAGGTTCTTTGGGATTAAAAAGAGAAAATATGGGAAGGTACCACACTTTTTGTTTGAGTTCAAGTATTTCTTTTTCGGAGAGTTTTCTAATATATTTCTTTTCTAAAAATTCTTCGATCTGCTTATTCTGCCTAATTCTGGATTTTTCTTTATTCTTTTCTCAATGCATTCAAGTCTCTGTAGAGCCATGGGTTTGCTGTCTGGTAGTTTAAGATGGTCATATTTCCAAAGCAATCCGATTTGGTATTTTTCCTTTTTGAACCAGAGTTTTCTCTTCTAAATTACTTGCCCTTTGTAGCTCTTTTGACACAGACGTTTTTGGAGACTGAATACCTAAACTTTCAACCGAGAAATATTGAAAAGCTCTTGATTCATAACATTGTTTTCATTATTATTATCACTATTACGTTCACAAATATGATAGGAAAAATTATCCTTACAATGATTATTATTAGAAAAGAGTGCAAAAATAGTCCAGCCCAACCTACATTTTGCACCTATTGGCTGAGATTCCAAACCTTCTTTTACACGAATAGGTAAAGCCAAGTCCCAGTTATCTAGACCAATTAATATTTGAGGTTTAGCGTTTTCGTATGATCTAAAGGGTAGGTTTTGTAAATAGGAAAATGTTTCTTTAATTTCCTCAGCGTTTAGTGACTGTGTTGGAAGACCTAGGGCCGGTTGCAGAAAGCAATGTTAAGTCTGGTGTTAGCTAACGCGACGTCAAAGTGAACAAAAACGAATCAAATCTCAAATGCTTATGGTAACTAATACATTAGTAAACAAAATTTGATGCGATTTTGTTCACTTTGACGCGATGTTAGCTAACACCGGACTTAACATTGCTTTATGCAACCGGCCCCTAGTGTACTAATGGTTCTGTCAGGTCGGTAGTCAAACTGTTTGGCTCCAGGATAATCGTCAGCAATTGAGAGTTGCACCTTTTCCGATTGTTCTTCTAAACGTTCTTGATTTCCTGTCCATTTTAGACACAGTTGTTCTGGATTTCCCCTTAATTTAAATTTTTCTGCGATGTCTTGATCTAATAATGTGATCGAAGATCCTTCGTCTAAAAATGCGTATGTGTTAACCTTAATATTTTCGTTTCTTAAAACTACAGGCACTATTCTGAAACGTATACAGTTATTTAATACTTGACTCATACACTCTGTAGATATGGTTACGTGATGGGACTCCGGATTAGAGTTTTTATTTGTGTTTTCTAAGCTAAGGTTTTCACTAGGTGAGTAATTTTTTGCAATGTTTTCATGGAGAAGAGGATGGTGTTTCCTTTGACAGTCATCTTTGCTACATTTTACTGGATACTTACAGGGAAATCTATGTCGTTTTAGACAAAGCCTGCATAAATTTAATTTTTTAACACTCTCCCACTTTTTTGGTATAGAATACTTTTGAAACTCTGGACAAATAGCGATTCTACTACAGTGTTTTTGGCATATTTTGCAATTTGGTATTTCAGTGAGATTTGAATCGTGAACATTTGATCGTTCATTACTGAAATATCTATTTTTATTATTGTCACAGAGTGCTAGGGAAGGTAACGCAGAACAAACGTTTATTGCTAGATTATACAACCAATCAGCAAATTCACTTAGCCCTTTAAAATCATGAACAGTACTACGATATAAAGCCCAAATGACTTTAATTTGAGAAGGAAGTTTGTCTAATAATTCATGGAGGAGCGTAGGATTATTCAGGTAATCTTTTAAATTGGCCGCTTCTAAGGAAACGCATAAATTCTTAACACCCAAACTGAATTCGACTAGTGTTTAAATTTTTTCAGCTTTTGAAGGTGCCTGTCGGCGAATACCATTAATATGAGCTTCAATTATTTGCTCAGGTCTTCCATATAGATTTTTTAAAGTAGATATTATTTGTGGCACGCATTGTGGCAAAGTTAAAAAACTTGAAACACTGGCTTTAGCAGCTCCTTTCAAGAATTTTTGTAATCTTAGTAAGTTTTCCTGATTACCCACGCCACGTAATTCCGTACACCTCTCATAACTACTTATGAAAATAGACCATTCATATGGATTGCCGATGAAAAAAGGGAGCTCACCTTGAATTCGTCTTGTTCCAAATGATATACCTGATCTTTCTCCACCATAAGCTGGAATTATTGTGCCTATATATAAAAAAGGAGATAAACTTGCAGCTAGTAATTACAGACCGATCAGCTTTACTTCGGTCATCTGTAAGTGCATGGAGAAAATTGTGGCAAAGGAGCTTACTGAATTTTTGTTGCCCAACTCTGTAATTCCAAATTGTCAACATGGTTTCGTTCCAGGAAGATCAGTAGTTTCAAACTTGCTAATGAGTTGGGATGATTGGACTAGGTCATGGGACTCGCGGACTCCAACTGATGTCATCTACCTAAACTTCGAGAAAGCTTTTGACCGGGTCCCCATACAGAGACTACTTTTGAAGCTTGAAAACTATGGTGTTCGAGGCAATTTACTCAACTGGATAAAAGACTTCTTAACAATCCGTACTTTTCAGGTACGAGTCGGTGATTCGTTATCAGCTCCTCACTCAGTACTGAGCCACAGAATAATAATAACCAGAAGGATATCTCGTATTACCTGACCGCCGGCCCCGCATAGCCTTGAGACGTTTCTACCCCGAAATTCTACGCTGAAACGGCCAGTGTAGGTAGCGGCTTTGGGGAGAGCCCATGGAATACAAAGGTTCGAGGTCACCCGTTGTCGGCGTCGACATCAATGCGATTTTGTAGAAGATATCCTTCTGGTTATTATTATTCTGTGACTGAGCGGTGTACCTCAGGGATCTGTCTTGGGGCCAATTCTTTTTCTTGTCTACATTGCAGACCTTATCGAATGCATCCATTCTCCCAAAAGTATGTTTGCGGACGATTCGAAATTCTACAACAACCCGTTGGTAAATAGGTCAGTTCTGCAGTCCGATTTAGATAGAAGTAAATGGTCAAAAGAATGGTTGCTGACGCTAAATGCTGCTAAGTGTACTGTTCTACATATCGGTGCCAGAAACCCCTGCTTCAACTATAGCTTGAATAAAACGGTGCTCAAGGGGGTTAGTGATCAGGCCGACCTTGGTGTTTTAATGGGTGGCGACCTAAAGTGGACTTCGCATATCTCACGCATTGTGAAAAGGGCAAACTCTCTGCTTTATTTAATAAAAATAGCTTTCAAGGGCTTAAAAACCAAATGTATTTTTAAAGATCTACAAAACGTACGTTAGACCCATATTGGAGTTTGGAGCGTCCATCTGGAACCCATACTTTGTTAAAGACACCAACCTGGAGAAAGTTCAACGCAGGGCTACCAAACTAGTTACGGGTCTAAAAAATTTACGTTACGACCAACGGCTTGCACAGCTGAAAATTCTTTCTCTAAAGGATAGACGCCGACGCGGGGACTTGATCGAAACGTACAAAATAATTAGTGGCCACTATAAGTGTTCGTTGCGTTCGAAGTTCGAATTTAGTGACAATCTTCATCTAAGAGGTAACTCTCTTAAGCTAATGCACCAGAGATTCCAGAGCAAAGGGCGACAGAACATTCTTTTTGTGCGTGTAGTGAACGAATGGAACTCTTTGCCGAATAACATTGTTAACGCCCCGTCACTCAACATATTTAAAAATCGCTTGGACTTGTTTCTTTTCTGATTACTGATGTATTACATATCCATGTACTATAATTTATTATCTTTTATGCCCATGCTTTATCTACGTATTATATGTCACAATTTTGTATTGTGTTCTCTTTCTTTTGTAAATTTTTGCGAATTTTTGTAAACTCTTGTAAACTGTATTGTAATTTTGTGCGAGTTAATCGGCTCAGCCGCCTCTCGCTAACTTCTAATAATAATAATAATAATAGGCTTACCAGATGTTGATGCTAAATGAGGGATATTGTTAAGCGATGGTTGGTTAATATGCTTAGACAACATTTCATTGGCCAAAGAGTCACACTTTTTGATTTCCTCTTCGTCAATTACTTGGCTGTCGTCGCTTTCTGATCTTCCAAAATTCTGCGGGATTCTCTTGATAATTCGATTTCTTTTTTTATTAAACTTCTTTCTTCCTCCAGAAGTTGAAGTCTCATTTTAGATATAGTACTAATAGCACTTTTTAGACCTTTTCTTATTTTTGGTTGTGGATTTTGTATATTTCTTTTTGGATTCACATACAGGACACTTCCACGAGTTATTAGACGATACTTTTGAATCATCCTGCATATTAGCACATTCGTAGCAGCAGCATTTCTTACACTGAGTACATTCTATCATTCGTTCACCTCTGTATGGTCCGGAGCACACTGGACACTGGTCATTTTTGGTTCGTCCAAATACTGATGGACACATATTGTGACCCAGTCAATTTGTAAATCGTACTAAGTGAATCGATGCGTAGAGTTTGAGTATAAGTATTTGAGCTTGTTGGGAATAAATTAAAGCTTCAAACTTAATTACTCAAATACCTAAAAACATATAAAATTATCATCCTAGATTCAATATTAAATAAATTAATGTCTTTTACTCACTTGTAGGCTGTTTGTTGCTTTATTCCCGTTTAGTTTTGGTTCTTTCAAGATTTATTACAAATTATGGCCTTTGACACTTTTGTGACGTTCACAATTACACAATTTTTAACAGGAACAAAATAACAAACAAACAATCGAAATAACTACTTGATAAATAATATGGTCTCTCAAAACTAGTAAAATATTCTTAACAGGTAGATATGCAAATATCTATCTTTTATTAAGGTTGTGCTAAATTAACAGAGAAAAATGAGTAAATATGAGTATTTTATATTGGTTCACAATTTGGTGGCGCTTAAATAATATCAATTTTTATGTAATTTTAACTTGTGAACCTGCAAAAAATGATTAAAAAAATCTTTTTTCATATAAATATGTTAAACATAAGTAAAATTGAAGGTAAATGTGTTTAAAAAATTTGATAAATATTACTACATTTGCATGCACGATTTGGCGGTCCACAACCGACATAATACTGACTACTACTTACTCTCTTTGGAAAATCAGGGTAGATTCCATAAAATTTGACTTTTAAAAGAGTACCTTTAAAAACAGGGTAAAATTCTTAAAAAGTGTTGTGCGCTGAAGGGGCCTTACTAGTAGTATGTTACGACAAAAGACACACTGCGGATAATTTGGCAGAATTTTTGAAGACTTTATTTACGGAATGGGACGTACAAAATAAAGTTGTGGCCATAGTTAGTGACAACGCTGCAAACATAAGTGCAGCAATTCGTGTCGGTGGTTGGCGGCAACTGTGTTGTTTTACACATTCTGTTAATTTAGTAGTTTAACACGGGTTGAAGAAAATTGAGGAAACCCCCAATAAAGTGAAAAAGGTTGTTCAGTTTCTTAAGAAAAGTTCGTTTGCGTTAAGTAAACTTATCAAGTTCAAGAACATATGGGTTTACCGAAACTGAAATTGAAGCAAGATGTATCCACCAGATGGAATTCAACTTATGACATGCTTAGTCGACTATTAAAAATAAAAGATGCACTTGTATCTACGCCAGCAATTCTTTCAAATGAAGAACTGAATACATTAACACCTACCGACTGGATTGTCATTGAAAAAGCAGTTGATATATTGTCCATTTTTAATGACATTACCGTAGAAATCAGTTCTGAACAATCAGTTTCGATATCTAAAGTGATGATACTTGTCAAACCAATGAAGACGCATATCCGGGAAAACGTATTGCAGCCAAAGATGCAAGAATTCCTTTCTGAAATAAAAACGCAAATTAACACGCAATTTCAGGATTTGCATTTAAACGTGTTAATAACTGAAGGAACACTCTTGGATCCTAGGTTTAAAAAGTGTGGTTTTGAAGATGCTACTAAATACGACAAAGCCCAGTCTTTGTTGAAAGTAGGTAGTATTACCACTAACGCACCATCAGTGACAGCCTCCGTTTCCCAGCAAAATCATTCAGCGTTCTCATCTAGCCTGTGTAAGTCTAGTGCTCTTGGTAGTAACACGGCTGCTGGGATAGTGGAATTCGATAAATTCCTAAACGAGCCCATAATTAATAGACTCGATGATCCTCTGATTTGGTGCTATCAAAGGAGTAATGTGTATCCCATTTTATTCCCAATGGTTAAAAAGCTAATGTGTCTAGTTGCAACATCAGTGCCATGCGAACAGCTTTTTCTAAAGTTGGCCAGATTGTGACAGAAAAACGCAGCAGTTTAAAATCTTCAAAAATTTCGCAAATTTTACTTTTAAATTACAATTTGGAATAATTGTTCAGTTTTGTTTCATTTTTTCGGTTGTACCACACCCTATTTGACTTTTGCACCTACTTTATATTTTTGAAATGTTAACGTGTTTAGGTTTAGAGATTACTTTATATAGAATTTAAGAAAAACAAGTTATATTTATGTATGTTTATTATTTTATGCGAAATCACAATAAATGAATAAGTATTATGCTGTGTAAGTGGACATTATTCCAAAGAGTGTAGATAGCTTACAAATTATGTATATTACTTATGTAGAGACCTATATGGTGTGTCATAATGTGTGTGCATAATTTTGATAAATGCTTCGTATTATTTTCTAACTTGAACAAAGGAACGTTATCAATTTAGGTAGGTAATTCCAAAAATAAACTACACATATACATATGTATAGGGTAGACCGGAGGAATGCCGCCATCCGGAGAAATGCCGCCATCCGGAGAAACGGCGCCACCCGCGATAGTTTAGTTGCCGAAACTAGTTTAATGTCCTGACTGATCCTGAACTCTAGCGAACGATGCGACAAACAGAGCCTCGAGTGATGGTGGCGGTAGTGCACGTCGTTTCTTTTGTCTAGTGAAATACATTGTTTTCAACGAGTTTAATCATATTTTCGTCCTTCATAACAGTTGAGGTATGTACCTTTAGATGCTACATTACCTATATTTGTTATGTTATCCTCAAATTACATGTCTTAGTCTACATTTTAATGCCTTTTGTTGATCTCTTCCGTTTATTGTACTCCCTCTAAATCAACATTTCTGCCATCTTGTCCACCCGGGGTTATGACGCCACACTTGCAGGGGTAATGCCGCCATGGTCGCGAGATTGTCCCGGGCTAAAGTCATAACTAATGCGTTCTTGTGGGTGTATTTCAGATGCCTAGAGCCCGAAAAAGAATCACCGAGAAGGCAAAATAGGCCGTCCAAGATTTAAAAGCAGCTTTACAGCAAATGTCTGAAGGCAAATCAGTAAAAAGTGTTGCTCTTCACTTTAACATTTCACGATCGACTCTTCGCGACAGGATTAAAAATAATAAAACTTCGAAACCCACAATGGGAAGAAATCCTGTTTTCAACAAGGAACAGGAAGACGTTTTAAAAAAACAATGGCAAACCTCTTTTACGCCATTACTATTACTCAATTAAGACGTATGGCATTTGACGTGGCAGAAGACCTCAAAATCAAACATAATTTCAATACTACCACAAGAATGGCTGGAGAGGATTGGGTAGCTGCTTTTCGCAAAAGAAACCCGCAAATTTCACTAAGAAAGCCCTCTGCAACCAGCAGGGTGATTGGATTCAGTAAAGAAGAGGTTGATCTTTTCTTCAGTAATCTAGAATCTTTAATGGATAAACATGCCTTTGGACCTGGATTCAGTAAAGCAGTGGTTGATCTTTTCTTCAGTAATCTAGAATCTTTAATAGATAAACATGCCTTTGGACCAACGCGCATTGTCAACGTAGACGAGACAGGAATTTCTACTGTCCAAAAGCCAGTCCAGATCCTAAGGGTAAACATTACTTTTGTTTGTAGTATGAGCGCCTCTGGCGCGTTTATCCCACCCATGTTTATATATCCGAGGAAAAGAATGTCTCCATTGCTCGAAAGGGGTGAACCAGCTGGCTCAGTATATGCCTGTTCTCACAACGGCTGGTCCAATGAGAACATTTTCCTTGATTGGCTTAAACATTTCCAGAAAACTGTAAAATCATCACTGGAGGATCCTGTTTTACTAATCCTCGACAACCACGGAAGCCATGTGTCCCTTGAAAGCTAAGAATTTTGTCGAGAAAACCACATTCATATGCTCTCAATACCACCACATTCCTCTCAGAAGATCCAACCACTTGACGTCTCCTTTTTTGGGCCACTCAAAAGAGCCTTTAATAAGGAGTGCACAAATGTATGAGAGCAAGCGCATATAAGAAAATTACTCCTTATGATGTAGCGTCAATTTTTTATGGCGCGTATATATCTGTGGCAACAATTGAGAAGAGAGTATCAGGGTTTCGCAGTAAGGTCAGTTGGGGTAAATGCACCCCCAAAATGGTAAAATTCATATTTGTTTAAGTGCAGTAATAATATTGTTCACAATATCAAGCTAAAATTTTAATTGCAAGAGTACTCATACATGTAGATAATAGCTCTAAAAATTACCTTTATTGGAAAATATTTACTTGTTTTTTTTATATTTTTTTTCCTGTGCCAAGGGCGCATTTCCCACAACCTACTGGGGTAAATGCGCGACCGACTTCCAACTGCCCTAAAACTTGCATTATAATGTATTTGAGGTAAATACCAAGTTTTGTTGTGTAGGGAATATTTTTGGAAATTTTAATAAAGCGATAATTTTACCTATAGCCATTAATACAATAACAAGGCAGTTTTGCGAGTATAGTCCAGCAGTGCAGTAATGAAAAGAATCATCAGTACATTTTAAAAATAAACATATATTTATTGAATAATTACAAAACAGTGTTATTAAGTAATTATTTGTGAACTAAATACAAGAAAATTGTGGAAGTGTAACAAACATAAACATTAATTGTGAATCTAACAATTGCACATTTTATAAAAACAAGATGATAAAACACTTTGAGAAGCAACCAAAAAGTTATGTCAGGTTATAACTGAAAATTAACACCAAAAGTTATTGTTCCTCTGTCTTGTTCCATGGGTAATGGTAGCTTTCGCTCTATATCCATAAGTTGGACTATTGAAACGTCTTCAATATCGGGCCATTTAAATATTCTCTTTGTTTTATTCTTGCACCTTAGGAATTTCATTTCCAATTCATCATTTGAACATTTTTGCAATAGTCTGCTCTATCAATATTGTCTGGGTCTAGTTCTAGATATTCATCACCACTATCATCAGCCTCATAAAAATCGTCAGTAGTACTGCTGTTATGCAAACTAATCTTAGATACAACTGAGTCTGAATCACTGTCATCATGTTTAGCAATTTTAGAATGTTTCTCTTTAACTTTTCCTTTCTCTTGCTTCTTTGTAGGTTTATTGGTGTCGATGAAATTAACATCAACCAGACCTGCTACTTTTCTTTTCTTCTGTGGATGCAGATTCTCATCAGTTCTTTTGTTAGCTGCAATCGATTTTAGAAGCAAATTTTCAAATGATACTTGTTCAACACCATTGTCAACCGGGTTTTCTATCTAAGAGCGGTTATTCTGATCATATAGAGAAGAACCAGGAAGAATGTCCATCTACATCTGTTGAGTGTTGCTGTTGGTCTTTATACCTTTTTAATTTGTCTGGATCAAAGGTAGATTCTGGTACTGCTTTTCTATTTGCACTCTGTAAAGAGTGGTCGTATATGCCGGTAGCCTTAAAGCCACTCAAAATATTCTGTGGTGAGATGCTATGCCATGCTGTTCCTAACAATTTTGCAAACTGCTTCTTTGATGGTCGAATACCCACGTTCTGTTTTTGCCACGACGCCGACGCTAGAAGAGCATCCCATTTAGATATTAAACCTCTGAAACAGGATACGTCTAATGGTTGCAACACATGAGATGTGTGAGCTGGCAGTTTTAAAATGCATATGTTATTTTTTAACGCACAGGATATCACTTCAACAGAGATATGGCTTGTGTGACCATCAAATACTAATAACACAGGCCGTTCTTCTCCTATTTCTTGCAAAAAACGGGTCCTAAACCAATTTTCAAATATATCGGCGGTCATCCACACCCTTGCCGATGCAACATAACTTGTGTTAGGATAATTTCCCCCTTTAGAAATCCACTGATCCCAAAGATTTTTACTCTTGAAGATTACCAGTGGGGCTAATTTCTCCCCAGCAGCACTGACACAAGCTAAGACACTCGTATTTTCAAGAGCTGTACCTGCGGTTACTGATGACACATCTTCCCTACAGCACCAATTACTTTTGTTCTAACCGGATCATGGGAGAAACTTGTCTCATCGCAATTATAAATGCGATTTGGTTTTTGTTGAAGTTCTAATCTATTTATGGTTTGTTTTAAAAGATCATAAAACTGATAGATTACAAATGGATTGCAAGTTTGCTTTCTTCTAGCATGTTCTAAAATTTCCGGTTTCTTAATAGACAAACGATGACGTTTCTTAAAACCTAACCACCAATCTTCTCCAGGTCTGTGGTTTTTGAAATGAGTTTTAATATCGTTTTGTTTAACATATGATTCCACCAAATCAAAGACTTCTATACCAGCCAAGCCAAAACCCCATTTGGACATTGTTCTCAAACATTCCGCCAGTTCAGTTTCACTTACTAGGGAAAGAGCAGTACCTCTTCCACAGCCCCCGCCATGACTTCCTAATTTTCCCCTACGTCCCTTACAATGATATCGCAAAGTGCTTTTGGGGATTCCATAAATCTGACTGCTTCGGTTTACGGTAAGAGTGCCATTTTTAATTGCCGCGAGGGCTTCTGTCAAAATATCTGTCGTGTAATTCCTTCGATTGGACTTCCGTGTATATTGACGTGGCATTATGACACTGAAAAAGTTTTAAAAATGAAGTGGGGTCAATGCGTGTAGGGGGGCGCATTTACACTCATGAAAGGGTATACACTTACCCCAACCAACAAAAATCATGAGGTAAATGCGCTCCCTGCTGCGAATTCTTATGTTTGAGGGTAAGTGCACAAAAGTTCATATTTCTACATTTGCTAGTACTAGTATAATTGCCTTATCAAATTATCCTGAATAAATTTTGTTTTTTAAATGTTGTTCTGTATGTTCTCTTGTGGTATGCTAAATTAACGTTTATGTGGACGTAATTGCGCGCTCACTATGACAGCGTTCGACAGCCAATGACGCATTTGGCAGCAACTGATGTGCTTAACCTTGAATCGTGTTGCAGTGTCTAATATCACGTTGCAGGGAAAATAGAGAAATTTCTTCCTGTTCTTGAAATAAAAGTTGAGAACACATTTACCCCAAACGTGCATTTACCCTAACTGACCGTAGTGGAATCTTTCCAGTTATCCCACTTTCAAGTCACGCGCTAGCGCCACATAAGTTATTTAATACGCAAGCGCAGCAGCAGGATATCCGCTATCTTATGTATTCTATTATCCGGTCTAGGACAAGTGGGCGCAGCCAACTGGGCGCGTCCAACTGGCCGCGAGCCAACTCGGCTCAGGGACAACTGGGCGCAGGGACAACTCGGCGCGAGCCAACTCGGCGCGAGTCAACTGAGCGCGAAACCTAAGCATACCGGGTCCGGCAATGATGCGGGGCTGGAAAATATTTCATGAACTACGACAGTTGCATAAAATTTGCTCATATAAAAGTTGAGGGTACGAAGATTTTGCATATTCCTAAAATAGTTTTGGTTATACAGAGTGGCTGAGAAATTTATTGCAGCTACACTTTTTTTTTGCGAAATTCCCTGTACTTGGGTGGCTTAAAGGTGTTGCGCCAAAATGCTAATTATTTTAATATTTATTTATTTATTTATTTCGCACTCAGCCAACAGCCGTTAGGCCAATTATAGGCGTCGCTGTGCTAACGACTGTCATGATGTTGTTATGACCACCGAGACCAACTATTTCCGTGACAGCCGTATCACGAGGCGTCGAGCGAAGCAGCCGTGGAACTCCCATCCAAGTTCTGACCAGAAACAGCGTTTCTTAACTCTACTGATCGAACGTGGACGCTTGTTCAAGCTACACCACCTGGGACCCTATATAAACGTGTATGGGTCTTACGTCACCTCTTTTGGAGATATTAACGATTGTATGCAAAAATGGTGAATTTTGGGCGGCTGCTGTAACAGAAAACAATTGAATGAACGAAAACGTTGCAAAGAATAATTTTTCTGAATTACCTTTTTAGTGTAAAATATATCTGAGTATTAATGCTCTGCAACGTGCTCAACATTGTCAAATTTAATAATTCTGAATTGTTTTTACTATGGCACACTCTTTTTATATTTATAAGATTTCATCGGATAGCCTTCGTCATAGCTCTAAATTCAACCGTTTTTCAGAATTAGATTGAACATAAACAAACAATTTAAGCTTTTTAAGATATTGTCTTTAAAGGGTCAATAAGCAAGCAAACATTGGCAGATACAAATTTAAACACTCTGAGCACAACAAAAAAACAAGTTTGGAAATTGAAAACCTAGCCACTGGTGACACGAGAAGTAACAAACACGAAAAATCGAATAATGCAGAAGAAAATTAAATCTAAAAACGGTTGAACTTAAGGGTATGAAATGTAATATTAGAAGAAAGCTCATTAAAGGTCTTTTAAAAAATCGAAACGATTAAATTTGCAAATGTTGAGAACTCTGTACAGCTTTAATGCCCAGATATTATGAGGAGAAATGTTTTAATATTTAACGAAATTACTTATAGGATTTTCATGTACTCGTTCTCGTCTTTTGATCTGCTATCTTTTGGTATTTATTCCTGAATTTCTCGTTTGTTTCGTGTTTGCTATTTTTTTTATCAACAATGACTGGATATTCAT
The DNA here is from genome assembly GCA_940337035.1 of Agriotes lineatus. Lineage (NCBI taxonomy): Eukaryota > Metazoa > Arthropoda > Insecta > Coleoptera > Elateridae > Agriotes > Agriotes lineatus. Next base: position 51,733 of record CALNHX010000896.1, read on the forward strand.
TATCTAAGCCGTAAGTTACACGAGTATTCGGAGAGTTCAGTTGTTTAAATTTAACATTTGACGGTGTTTGCTTGTTTTTCCTCTCCATAAAGCATGTGAAGGGACTTAAATTTATTTTATGTTACAAGTCGAATATTTGAAGAACGGCGAAATTTAATGGTATGAAGTTAAAATACCAGAAGTAAGTTCGTTAAAGAGGAATTTGAAAATTTTAAAAAAAAAGATCCGAACTTATTAAATCTGCAAATTTTAAGCGCCTTGTATATTAGCCACTATTTTGCACTCGAAGAGTTATTCAGGAAAATAGTTATTTTTGCATTTATAATGCGAAATGCGTCTTGCAGGAAGTATTAAGAGGATAATATTTCTGTGCGGATAAGGATTGACAGCCAGCATATTCTCATCAGATAAGCAAACAAGTGCTTTCTTTAAAAATTCGCGTCTCAAAATTATTTCGCTCCCACTTGTCTCGCGCCCAGTTGTCCCTGCGCCGAGTTGGCTCGCGGCTAGTTGGCCGCGCCGAAATGGCCGCGCCCAGGTGGCTGCGCCCACTTGTCCCATTACGTATATTATCACTCTGGAACACACTCCCGATATAATTGTGCAGTTTTTGTTAAATAATAATTAAATACAGCCATGAACTCCATAACCACGCTAGGTGCGTATATTAAAGGTCCGTTTCAAAACTTGCCTTATTCCAAAAGTTTTGAAACGGACCCCCTCATGTTTAACTTGATCAATTTATCAAAACTAACAACTTTTGTGGTAGTTTCAGGTTTTAAAAATATTCTAAAAAATTGGCACCAGTTTCAACATTGCAGATTGCAAGTTAAAATGGATAACGACTTTCCGTGCAGCTTTAATTGTAGTCAACGTATTTATTACTCATAACTGCATTATATACACCATAATTGCATTATGTATAAGAATTTTTTGATATGTTTTGTAGGTTTTAATAGGACATCGCTGTTCTTTATCACCGAAGGAGAGCATCGCATGGAATTTCGGCATGCGTTTGAATCTTTTACGATATTATTAGCAGATATACTAGGCTACAATTTAGAAGCTCTGGGATCTGTTAATCTGGAATTTTGTTAGGTAATAAAATGTAACCTCATTTTATGTACAGTGCGTCTAAAAAGTCACCTTTGTGACTTTCGTATAAAACTCAAGTATTAATGTTTTTGTATAAGCGTAAAGAAAAATGAAAACGTCTTACAAAAGTACCAAAAATGTCGCCAAACCATAGCTTGGTTAAAATATGAATTTACAAGGTTTTGTTTTTTTTTTCAAAGATTTGTATCTGTGATTTTATGAAGGTGTCAGAGAATTTTTGCATGCACTCATGCAGTCGTGCGAGTAAGACGTGTTTGCTATTCTTGCGAATTCTCGATACATAAATTAAATACAGAAATTATTTAAGTTCTGCTGTCTAAACTGCGACAACGAAAATGGTGATGACAAAGCAGCAAGTTAGTGAAATCCAGGATGTGATAAAGCAGTCCGTAGATATATTCTAAAATCTGAAAGCTTTGCTAAGGTGTTAACAGAAAGTGTAACAAACATTTTTGTGGAAAAGTTCAATTCCATAATTAAAGAGTGGGATGCAAAGTTAACAAGCTGGAGGCGGAATTTCTGTTGGTGAAAACCGAATTCCATAAACAAAAAGTTGCCCTTACAAATCTGGAACAATACGGGAAAAGAGTCAACCTACGAATTTGGGGCGTACAAGAAACCGCCAATGAAGATGTGACCGAGAAGACACTGGAAATATTTAGAACCAAATTATAAGTTAACATGGAACCGTGGAAAATTAGCAGATGTCATCTAATTGTAAAGAACACTGCAGGTAAAACTAGACCCATCATTGTGCGGTTTATAAGTTATCGCGACCGTGAAATAATCTTTCGCACGAAAAAGGCTTTAAAATCATCTGGCATAATCATAAAGGAAGACCTCGCCAAAGAAAACCTGGAATTATTATACAAAGTAATAAATCGCTATGGCAGCAAAAACGTCTGGACAACGGATGGGGCGATATTAGCTACAAGCAACGGCAAGAAACTAGTGGTGCAAAACGACCTAAAGTAGGTAGTGAATAAAAAAGTCAGGGAAAAAAACAAAAAACTAAAACCTTGGATTACTCATGGCCTCGTAATGTCAATTAGGCAAAGAGAAACATTACGAAAAAAGCAAAAATAAATCCCCTCTTTATAGAGGAATATAAATCATATAGAAATATATTAAATAAAAGAAACTAAAGTCAATACTATCAGGATCAGATAAGTAAAATATAAATATGAATAAAAATATGAAAAAATATGGACTATTATCTATGAAGCTAGTAATACAAAACCAAAAAATACTCACAAAATAAATAATATTCTTTTAGAAGGCAGCAATACATTAAAAACTACAGACAGAGAGATAGCTCTAACCATGAATAATTATTTTAGTCAAGTTGGTGGGCAACTAGCGAAAAAAATAACGTCTAATAACATTAAATTTCAACAAACACACGTAGTTGATTTAATATTCCTAAATCCAGTGTCTGATAATGAAATTTTAAATCACATACACACATTGAAAGATAACACAGCACCAGGACCAGACAATATAACTAACCGGTTAATAAAGACCAACAAAATTAACCTGATCAAATCATTAAAACATATAATTAACTTATGCTTCACTACCGGTGTTTTCCCAACCGCTTTCAAAGAAAACGTTATTATACCAATATACACTTGCGTGCATAGAAATAGGCCCGCTGTACACTTTTGACTTTAACTATATTTTTTTTAGAAAGTATTCATCAGATAAAAACAAAATATACGCTGTTTGAAAGACAATTTAATATGCTTTAATATGCGTTAAAATTTATCAAGAGTGCTTATCGTTTATATGCGTAACAACCGGTAAACAAATGAAACGTATTTATGTGGTGATTATAAGGAGAATAAAAAACTTGTGAAAGATTGAAATTATTGCCTTTGCAATTGAAATTTGCACATTATTTGTTTTTTGTAATTTGATTAGTTTTCAAGTGTGTTAGTGTAATGCATACTACACCGGAAAAAGCCGCCCAAGTAATTGCCTTAATCGACAATGGACATAGCCAGCGAGCTGTTGCTCGACAACTGGATATGACACGCGCAGCGGTTCGAAGAGTGTGCCAACTTTATGAGGAGACTGGACCCTTTTATAGGCGACCGGGAACAGGCAGAAAGCGATTTACAACGGCTCGTGATGACCGCTTTATTGTGTCAACAACATTAAGAAATCGTCACCTTAATGCGGTTCAAGTGCAACAACAGCTCCGTGAAATACGAGGAGTGGCTATTAGTCAGTGGACCGTAAGACGAAGACTGCAAGAAAGTAACCTGACCCCTAAAACGCCTCCGATTGGTCCAAAACTTACCCCAGCTCGTCGTCAAGCACGCCTGCGTTTTGCACTGGATCATCTGAATTGAACAGTGCAACAGTGGGGGTCTGTTCTGTTCTCAGATGAGACCAGGATATGCCTCTATGGTAGCGACCGAAGAAGAAAGTGTACCGGAGACCAAGAATGCGATTTGTAGAATGCTGCATTGAAGAGCGGATTGCTTATGGAGGTGGTTCCTGCATGATCTGGGGTGCAATTTCTATGGGAGCACGAACCGACCCTGCTTTCATCCGTAGGGGCGACCGTGGTCACGGGAGAGGAGGTTTAACGGGTGCTAGGTACATCGAGGAGATTTTAGCAGTTCATGTGGTACCTTACGTGGACTACATTGGAGACGAATTTCTTGTTATGTATGATAAAGCGAGGCCGCACACTGCAAGAATCTTACAAGATTACATTACAGAAGTCGGCTTTCGGGTTATGGAGTGGCCAGCACGCAGTCCCGACCTAAACCCGATCGAACATTTATGGGATGAACTAAAACGAAGAATTCGAGCTAGACTTCGTACCCCAACTTCGATCCCAGAGCTTATGGTTGCAGTAGAAGAAGGGTGGCTTAACATCCCACAAGAAACAATAGCGAACTTGATTCGATCTATGCCTAATCGCATGAGAGATGTTAGTAGGACAAGAGGGGGTCATACCCATTATTAAAAATTAAGTGTTAAGTTAGATAATTGTCAATAACCATACTTCTTTTCGAAATAAAAAAAATAATTTGTTTCATGTATTAATTTCACTATGTTAAGCCTAAGAAGCCGACATAGATTTCAATAAATGTTAACTCATATTAAAGCATATTAAATTGTCTTTCAAACAGCGTATATATTTTTTTGATCTGATTCATACTTTCTAAAAAAAAAATAGTTAAAGTCAAAAGTTTACAGTGGGCCGATTTCTATGCACGCAAGTGTATAAATCTGGCCATAAAACCCTTCCGTCTAATTACAGACCAATTTCGCTCTTAAGTAATTTGTCAAAAATAATTGAAAAAAAGATTAGTAAGCTATCTTGAGAAGCATACACTTATTAATAAGTATCAATTTGGATTTAGAGATGGGTTGTCAACAACAGATGCTATATTTGAATTAACAAATCATGTATATAATAACTTAGATAATAATCAAAGAACGATTGCAATTTTTCTTGATTTGGCCAAAGCTTTCGATACTGTGCCACTTCGAGAGTTACTCAATAGAATGGAAAATATTGGTATAACCTTTTTGAAAGCTACTTAACCAATCCTACCCAAAGAGTGAAAATCAATAATAAATACAGTAACCCAAAAACGGTAAGTTTCGGGGTGCCACAGGGAACAGTTCTTGGCCCCATTTTATTTTTAATATATACAGGGTGACCCACGGGAACCTTACCATTTAAAAAAAAGCACAACAAAGTCAATTTTCATCAAAAAAAATTATTTAAAGAATGTACATGTTCAGGAAGATATGCCATTAATGTTATGTAGCAAATATTATGCCTGGTAGGTGCCGCCCGTCTTCTCTGATGCAAACTTCCAATATCTCAAGAAAGCTTTTCCAGACTCTTTCCAATGTATCCTCGGTGATCATTTCGACTTCTCTCTGAATAGCAGCTTTCAGCTTTAGGTCTGTTTTTAAAATTCTTCTTACTGACTCACGTCACAAACGTAATGCGACCGCGTGTCGCCGAGCAGAATATCCAGGACTGTTATCATTGCCTCTCGCACCCTCTCAACATTTTCCTATGTTCGTGCCGTTCGTGGAGGACTTCTTTTTCTTTATATCCCCCGTTGTTCGTAATTTCCGAACCATTTTAACAATGGTAGGTCGGCTAGGGACAGCTCCATGCCGGTCGACATTGGGACGACCGCGAAATGCTCGTTGAGCTGCTATCACCGAATCGCCATTTATTTCTAACGTACGCGTCATAACTAACATCTGTTCTTCAACCGACCACCGCTCCATTGCGACTGGAGAGGTGAAATGGCAACTCCTTGGGAGGGTAATGACCCCTCCCCCACTCTCCGTATACCTCCCATACCCGCGCACATTCCTAAAGAAAATGACAATACTCCCATGGGTCACCCTGTATTAATGACATTTCAAGAGTAAATATGGACGGAAGGCTGATATCCCATGTTAATATTTGAAAGTGATAGCTGGGAATGCACTACAAAAAAATCAGAAATGGGCCTGTCTAAAATTAAATTATGGCTAGATAATAATTTATTAACTATGAACGAAAGCAAAACTTATTTTATGAACTTTTCAATAAATAAAAATACATCACCTAATTTCAAGAAAATATTTCTACGTCTCAAATATCTCGGAGTTACAATAGACAGCAATTTAAAATGGGATGTACACGTTACTCAAATATGCTTAAAAATTGAGAACGTTCCTTTCGATTAAGCTGAAAAACATTCTGTATTACACACTTGTCGAGTCTATATTAAGGTATGGTATAATAGTCTGGGGTGTGACATACAGGAATGTCATTAAGCTCCTAGAAGTCGCTCAAAAAACAATAATTAGAATTCTTTTTGAACAAAATAGGTACTATGGGACGGCACAATTGTTTAAAGAAACAGGACTGCTTACTATCCAGTAATTGTTTCAGCTATCTAGCATCATATATTTACACAAAGAACTGGATTTAAAAACACAAGTTAGGCATGTATATGAAACTAGAACAAAAACGGTAAACACCCTATCAGTTCCTTTGCAATCTAAAACTAAAACTCAAAACAGATTTCATTATCTGGCACCAAAATTATACAACCAAATTCCAAATGATATAAAAAATATTAAACCTTTAAAAAATGTTGCTCTTAAAGCTAAGCGATGGATAAAGAGTAATACAATAAATTGAAAATAAACTTAAAAATTGACTGTAAAAGCATAAATTATACAGGGCGTAAAAAAAGTCTGGCATATAGCAAATATTTCAAAAACTACCGGAGATGAATTTTTCAAAATTTCCAGACTTATATAGGTAAAAACTGCGCATCTAGGAAGGACAAAACCGTTTCTGTAACTATACAGGGTTAGTCAGAAAAAATACCAACTTTTGTATTTTAAATTGGACTTTTGACAACGTCTTACGAGAATTTAAAGACAGTATCCGATCGAATTTGAGGTATCTCATTTCTAATATGATCCTTTAAAGCTTCAATATTAACCGGTCTATTGTTGTAAACCTTATTCTTTAAGTCACCCCACATCTGTCATTTTGACAGATAAGTCCGTCAAACCCTATATCGTTGAATTTGTCTTTTGAAGGACTATTTGATTCCTCGGTAATATACAGGGTGTCCAATTTAAAATACAAAAGTTGGTATTTTTTCTGACTAACCCTGTATAGTTACAGAAACGGTTTTGTCCTTCCTAGATGCGCCGTTTTTACCTATATAAGTCTGGAAATTTTGAAAAATTCATCTCTGCTAGTTTTTGAAATATTTGCTATATTCCAGACTTTTTTTACACACTGTATATAAACATATTTTTATTTACTTGCATATATCTTAACTAAAATAGATATCATCTGCACACACAAGTCATTTGACTTTGTGCAAGGTGACCTTTTTATACTGAATATTTAGTAGGTAGCAAGTAAAGCGAAAAAAATTAAAATGACAAGTTTCATGTGTGAGGTAAAATTGAACGAGTATTTGACAGTTTATTGCGTTGGTACTATAATTGTTTAATTTTGTTTCAGGGAAACTGTGGATTGTACCACGCCACCATCTACTTCCAGTAAACGTGATTAATTTGATAATGAACGAGTATGTGGGTTGTCGAGCCAGACGAATTTCAGTTCAGCTGGCATTAACATTATTTTAGAAACGAATTTCCAGCGTGAGCTGACCAGTTAATAATACATATTTTAAACGTAATTTAAAGATTTTAAGCGGCAAGCATTTTAAATCATTAGAAAGTTTATTATAAATATACACAACGTTAAAAGAAAAAGATCTCTTGTAGATCTCCGTAAAGCGAAGCGGAGGGGTTAAAAGTCCTTTGTGTCTTAAATTTAAGTTGTGAACATCAGTGCGAAATCTAACTTTATCTAGTAGGTAAGGAGGGCAGTTTTCGAGAAAAAATTTATGAAATAGACAGGTAGCATGATATAACCTACGCCGCATCATATTGAACCAATTGACTTATTTTAATTAGTGCGAAATATGTTCATATTTTCTAATTCCAAATATTAAGCGCAGGCATGCATTTTGAAGAGTCTGTATCTTTACAGAATCAGCAAAAGACAAACAAGGACCGTACAATATGTCACAAAAATTAAACCTCAATAATACAAGAGATTCACACAAATTTATTTTTGTCGTTTGAGTAAATAGGTGTCTATTATGAAAAATTCGTTTTAGACTTGCATAAGCAGCTTGGACGCATTTCGACACGTGGCGATCGAAACGAAGTTGTTGATCTACTATAACCCCCAAGTTTCTTGCATTATTTGATAACGGCAATAGAACGTCGTGAATTTTGATTGAAATTTCTCGAGAGACGCTATTAATAATATTACTCCTCCCTAATAACATAAAAGCAAGATTTATTAGGATTTATATGTAAACAGTGTTCATCGGAAATTTTATAAATTTCCTGAAGATCTTTATTTATGACGTCACACGCTTTGTGGACATCACTGGGGTTAAATGAAAAATATATCTGCGTATCATCCGCATAATAATGATATGAACATGACTTGAGCACGGTGGGAAAATGAGCTGTATAGATAGTGTACAACATGGGTCCCAAAATGGAACCTTGAGGTACTCCAGTACTGACATTATGAAAATTAGAAATTTGTCCCCCGTATTTTACCGCTTGCTTAAGATTTTTCAAGTAATTATCAAATAAGACAATAGATTTATCACTAAATCCAATAAAATGCAAGATGGCTAAGAGAATGCTATGATTTAGGGTATCAAAAGCTTTGGAATAATCCGGTAATATTAATAATGTAAGTAAACCCCCATCAGTGGCCTTCAAAATGTCATCAGTAACTTTAAGAAGAGCAGTACAACAACTATAGTCAGGTCTAAAGCCAGAGTGCATAACAGGTAAAATGTTGTTACTATTTAAATGGACTCTCACTTGCGCTGCAACTACTCTTTCAAAAATCTTAGACATAGTAGAGAGGACACTGATGGGTCGAAGATCTTTTAATTCATTCGGCTTATTTGTTTTGGGAATAGTTACAACGTGCGATAGGCGCCATGAGTCCGGAAAAACGGCATTTGTTATGCAAAAATTAATTATGTGAGCGATATACGGTAGCAAAAAGGGAATAGTAAGTTTAATCATTTGTATGTTAATTAAATCCGCTCCGGTGGCAGTAGTTTTAATAGTAGGGATTATTTTTAAGATTTCTATTTCATCAACAGATTGAAATTCAAGAACCGAATTAATATTCTGCATGACATTATTATTATAAAAATGTAGTTAATTTAATTATCGCGTGTAGTACTGGATATAGAATTAACAAAAAAGGCATTAATTTTATCAGGGTTCGAAAACTCTTGAGGTAAAGACAATTTCCCTTTATCCTTAGTCATATTTAGTTGTTTGAGCTCTTTCCAAAGCAGTTTTGGATTTTTATTACCAAAACGTCTTTCGAAAAAGACTTTCTGTTCTTTGCGTATTGAGGAAGTTACTAAATTTCGTAATTGTTTATAAATGGTCCAATGTTGAGGTGCTTTCGTTTTCTTAAATCTCTGTAGAGCATTGTTTCGCTCAGCCATCATGCATTTAATGTTATAAGTTAGCCATGGTGCAGGAGGTTTAGTAATTCTTGAAGTAGTCACCCGGACAACTAAATTAAAAAGAATAATTAAGTTAGTATTGAAAAAAGTTAATTTTTCATTAACATCAACATAATGATATATATTGTTCCAAGGAATAGACCTTAAGTGATCATTAAAGGAATCATCATTAAATTGACTGTAGTCCCTGTATGTAATTAGAGAGGGTTTATTTACGGGAGTATTTATTTGAATTTCACAGAAAACAAGTGGGTGGTCTGCAACTTGAGCAGCGTGTTGAATGCCAAAAGTAATAACTAGATTATGATTACTACATAAAATGAGATCAATAAGTGACGCCCCGGTTGCGTGAACATGGGTGGGTTCATTAATGATTTGATACAAACCAGTTCGGTCGAGGATATTGCAAAGACCTTTGACATCAGGAGATTCAAAATCTAATAAGTTTATATTAAAGTTCGTCATGCGTCGAAATTATTGTAGATAAGGACGCGTCAAATACATCCAAGAAGTTAGCATAATAAAATTTGCCGGGCTTATAGACTACTGCAAAAGCAAGTTGCTTTTTATTTAAACTCATAGTTACCCAAAGTTGCTCAATTTCGCGACTTATCTGCACAATTTTGTACTTTATTGCATGTCGTATGTAAATACCAACTCCACCTCCGTTTGCTCCACGGTCCTGACGAACGAAATTGTAGCCATCAATAGCTACCATATTTGAAGAATGATTTTTATGAAGCCAGGTTTCAGTGACACCAATGACATCAAAATTATTGCTTGATACCAGTTCTATGAAATTACAAAAATTCGCAATTAAAGACCTTACATTTAAATGTGCACAGCTGAAGGAGGAATTCATGAAAAATTATGTGAGCAAAAAACATAAGAAGACTATCTATAAACAGTTAATTATATTAGTCCCCAACCTCTTAACTACAATTAACTACAATATATCAGTTGCACCAGAACATTTCAATTAAAATTTGGTTATTGGGCATCAAACGTAAGGACGCATTGAGCTAACTCGGTTATAAAAATAGAAACTTCGTCGCTGGTCGCAGGTAATAGATTAACAGATAAGACACTTACAGAAATAATCCGCTTTCGAAATTGCCATGTACACAACAAAGTGGTGTATCTGAAGTTGCCTAAACATTTTATTTTCAAGGCGCTACAGAAAAATTCACCTCGCTCGCTAGTAAAATGTATGAGCTCTCCTGAGCCGCCTTAAACAAGAGAATGATGGGTGTTTATCCACAAAGATTACGCGGTTTAAGCCGAAATTCTATATTAACAAGAATAATCCAAATAACCGCAAAAGCCTCAAACAGTATATATAAATTTAGGCTAGTATTTCCCCTAAACATAAAAAATGTCCTAGCATATAGGTTTCATTTAAAACATTTACGGAAGTTGCAATTTACTAACCTTCGTTAATGCATTAAAAATGAATTTTTCTAATTTTCAAGTCTGGCATAAAATTTCCAAAATCTGAAACAATTACAAGGGATAGAAATAAAAAAGTTTTAAAATTGTTCACATCTCTATTATTATTGTTTATTATACACCACGTGAAACGTTACTGGGAAGTTCTACTGCATAGCAGAGCATTAATAAATAATACCTACTACAGTTTTGAACCTTTTCAGCATCTTGTACACTTTAATATTAATTTGCAATTAGATAAAGATGTTGAATTCGATATTGCATTCGAAGATGTATTGCTTAAATGAGTAATTTTTATTATATATATTAGCTGTTTTAAAGGAGTTCTGAGAATTACAAGCCATCCGATCGGCGGCTCCACGTATCATTGTTTATAGTTTATTTTGTTTACTCATGAAACGTGCTTTAATAGCAAATATAAGAACTTTAGCGAAGATGCTTTTATTAAGCCGGTCCCACACGATGCGTCCAACGTTGGCTCCAACGTTGGACAGAGTTTTCAACAATATTATTACAATTGGCAAGTGCGTCTCCTACACTATAGGGTGAACTTTTGTTCGTATATTGGACCATTTGTTGGCGCTACGTTTGTGAACTGAAGTCAGTGTCGCTACTTGGAAAAATGGATGATGATATGAGAATTGCTAGGATTGCCGCTGGCATGATCGTTTTATGTTGTTCAAAATTATTGCAACGCAAACAAAAAAAAAGGCGGACTAGGAGGTGGTGGATGCTATCTATGAATAAAAGTAGAGAAAGGTAAGTATTCTTTTTCTTTTTAATACTGCTGTCTAATTATTGCTAAATAATATCACTAGTTTACAAAAATTTATTTTGAAAATGACCTTTTCCATAATTATTGGTGATTCTTATGTTTTTTGTGTTGCTGATTCCAAAAATTACCTCGGTTTTTGTCTATCGCGTTCGAGTTGTTCGGGAAAAATGGTAAAATTTGTGTAAAAATGGATAAAAACGGCCTATTTCACTTTTGGGTTACTGATTCCGAAAATAACCTCTGTTTTTGTCCATCACCCTTCAGTTTGTCAGGAAAAATGAGAAAAGTGTTGTAAAAATGGATAAAAATTCCTATTTCACTGGTCTACAAAAATTGTAGAACGTTTTCAGTGTATAATTCTGATGTTTTTCCCAAGAATTACATTTCAGGTTTTCGGGAAAAATTGAAGAAAAGTTATAAAAATAGATAATCGGCTATTTATATGGAAGATTTTTATATTTGTTTACAACACACACTAAAAACAGTGCGGGAAGTAAAATTGTGCGGAAAGTGAAAACATTGGATTTTCAATAATTTTATGAGGGAATTTTACAAAAATCTATTTTTCTTTGTTAAGTGAGTACTTTCTTCGTGCGAGTAGAAAAATAATTGTACCTAACACATGCGTAAGGTGCCTTTTCCGCCCTTAATTGCTGGCCGAACTCCGCTACGCGTCATTCGGCCAAGTGCAATCGCATGCGAAAAAGTAGCACTTTCCGCACTTGTTAGGTAGATTACCATTACAATTAACTCAATAATTTACTTCAGATACAATGGCTTAGATCTGTTAGCCGATTTACAAAGAGAACCTTCTGGAAAATTTGAAATTTTTTGTAGAATGTCTGCAGATTTTGAAATTATTCTAAATAAAGTTGAACCTCAAATAATGAAAAAAGATACCAATATGCGGAAATCGATTCCTATTCAGGAACGTTTGGCAATTACCCTTAGATTTTTGGCAAGTGGTGACAGCTATACCAGCCTTACTTATTTGTTCAAAGCATCAAACCAGGTTATCAGTCGCATTGTGCCAGAAGTGTGTATGGCTATCAATGAAGCATTGAAGAAAGAAATAAAAGCAAGTAGGTACCTACCTAATAATGTCCATTATTTCTAGTTTATTAAATCAAATAATCAAAGGCACACTCTGTGTAACTATCTAAGAGGAACAGAGAAAAACAAATAATATTACTAAATTACTACAAATTAAAAATTTAGTTTATAAAAATTTTCAGTATGGCCAGTTTCAAAAGTGGATGTGATTGAAACCGATATTGAGGGGTAAAATGCGGACTTGGAGATGGTAGTTGGGTAAGTATTGGGCTGGAAGATGAACTAGGAGTTTTTGATGTATTGCAGGGAAAATAAAAATTAAGTGTCGTAACATTTTCGTGATATTCCGCCTGAAATATAAGGTTATCAATTTTATTTTGTAGAATCAATCGGGTACCAACTGATAATTTTCTTAGTTTTTCTGCTAATAATTGACCATAAGGTGCCGCTGCATCCTGCTGCACTTGTCCTGTCCTATTAGTTAAATTATTGAGTGCAGCAGTAGCTGCTTTCAAATCACAGTTTCATCATCAGTATTGTTGATAGTTTGTTTTCTTTTCGTAGTTTGTGGTTTCATGAACTGGTCTCTTTTTCTTTCGCTAACTTCAACTCTAGCAGATTCTTATTCAGTTTCCGGTTCACGTTGAGTCAATTCATCCGACTCATTTATTATTTCTTGATTATCATTTTCTTGTGGTCCTAAAAAAGTATACACATTATGCTTAAAAAAATAAAAACATGAATTCATTTGCACAGAATGTCCAGTTTATTTGTCTAGTTACTTAAAAAATAAGAAATAATACATAAGTGTGTTAAAAAAAGAAGAAAGTTAACGAATACACATTTATTAGTTAATATTTTTTTTCAGCTTCCAAAATCAGAAGAATAATGGATGCGGGTTGCAAATGGGTTTCAACTGCACTGTAATTTCCCACATTGTGTAGGTGCCATAGATGTGAAAAACATTACACTACAAGCTCCATTTAATACCGAATCCGAATTTTTCTACTATAAAAAGTCATTCAGTATCGTACCAGGACGCCAAAAACCAGTACCATATGTCTTCGTAGGGGACAATGCATTTCCTATTAGCAGCTCTCTTTCGAAAACCTATCCAGGAACTCGCGTCAAAAATAGTACGGAAAGAATTTTTAATGATCGGCTTTACCGTGCACGTAGAATCGTGGAAAATGTATTTGGAATTTTAGCATCAGTATTTCGAATACTCAGAGCCCCATGTTGCTAGAACCTGAAAATACTGCTTCAATCATCATGACATGCACATTGCTGCACATTTTTTTACGAAGCAGTAAAACATCTAGAACCAGGTATACCCCACCTGGAACGATTATGAAATGAATGGACAAGTAATAAATGGGTCATGGCGAAATGATAACATAAACATGACTTCGTTAACTCCTTTGACTAAAACAGCCAGAAAACCTTCTCTAGAAGCAAGGGATATTAAGAGAGAATTTGCCGAATATTTCATTTCTAGTGCTGCAGTTGAATGGTAAAATTATATGAATTATTTTGTTTATATGTAATTTAATAAACTTTCCTCTGAATTTAGGGATGGTATTTTATTTTTCGTGACTCTTCTAAACCTGCCAATTGCGTTATATGCAAACCAAGAAGGTTTGTATATATCTTCACTCCCTGTTCCTGTTGTATACGAGTCTGAAACTTTTTTCCTGAAAATTCTATATGTTGACAAAAAAAGACTCTTTCTTTTTCTTATGTTCAGCAATAGGCTCATTTTTTTGGAAAATATTAAGCCAAGCATCATTTAAAGCATTTTTGTTTTATGTCGAGATGTTTCTCATAAAGTGCAATGAATTCAAGAATAGGTTCATTATTCCACTCCATTATTAACTGAAAAAGGAATATTTTATACATCAATATTTCTTGTATTGTCTTAAATAGTTTTAATATGATGTAATTATTACTTTAATTATTAAGTGTGAAGGACAGTGTGCAGGTTTGGAAGTTAGGAATGAAAATTTTTATTTGTATAATCAATGCAGAGCCCTTTTGGCCTCAGGCCATCATCATCAACCTGGATATAAACCAGGAGAGAATTTCTGTATTTAAAATGAAAGTTAATTTTAGGAATTTGCGCAATCTTGGCAAATTAGGTTTTTCCGTTACTCACTTCGTCAGGTACAAATTAGTCAAGCTTCTTAAAAATAACATCATTTGAACAAACTCAAACTTCAGACATTCACATGCTTTTTTGGACACCCCTTATGGGAGATTTACACATTAAAAAACAAAAAAACATGTGAATCTCTGCAGATGATGGAAGTTTCATCAAAAAGGATCTTCCACTTCCATCATCTGCAAATCCCATTCTTCTTAGCAGAAAGATTCGCGAAGCCATTGAAATTTGCAAACACCCTAATAATCTCAATCGGGACGAAGGCTTTCCCCTTCCTTCTATGTGGAAAGTGCTAATTCCTAAGCCCCGCCCCTCCGCCACTGAACCGCGACGGCATTTGCTGAATCGTGACGGCGCTTGCCTATAAATTCTCGCTTTTCTTCTTCCGATAGTCAGTCGAGTTTCGCATCTGACGTGGTTCACACGTTGAGTTACCGTGCTCTTCTGTCCCTTCCCTTTGCAAAGAGTTTCGCCTCTGGCGTGGTTAACACGTTGAGTTACCGTGCTCTTTTGCTTTTTTTCCTCCTGATGAAGCCCCTTACGAAAGTGGGCGAAACGTTGAGTTCTTCGATCTCAATCATAACACGGTCCAATCCCGGAAGTCGTTTGTTACTTAATGACAATGGCCGTGAAAAATCATCTATTTTTTGCTACATTTTCAAAATTTGTTATTTCTCAATAATAGAAACAATTTACTTAACGATATCAATTTTTCTATTTTATACACTCTATCTTATAATATTTGATTTAAACCTACTACACTTCTAATTTATTACAATTAAGTATTTCTCATTCCTTTCAAGCCCAGTTTTTAAAATATTATATTATTTTCGAATCCATCGGTTTTTCAAATAGCCATTTTCCACTCAATTACAAATTCTTTTTTACTTTATAATTGCATACTAATTATTCATGTTCCCAGTTATATTTAAATAGATCTAAATTATTTTCAACCATAGTATACCCTTAATCATTTCTAGAATTGAGTTTATTACCCTATATATAGCATTACAATATATAGGGCATCTCATTTTAATAAAAAAATGTGTTTTTAAGGTGTAACAAATTTTTGGGATACCCTGTATATAAGAATTTATTTTTAAACATGGGCTACCATTACTCTGATTGATACCGCTATCAAAATTTTTGAAAAACATTCTATTAAGTCGTAATCTTTCACCCCACTCTCATTGCCAGACCCTGTATAATAATATCGATTTCGTTACGTATTTAACTTGCTTCCATTAGTTATTTTGATATTCCACATTCATGTCGTATAAATATTTATTAACTATGCGTTGAACGCAACGCTCAACTGAAAGCCATAAGGACAGGGGGTAGCAACACATTTTACAAGAATACATTATTTGAAATGTAATAAATTTGTAATGTTATTTTTGCCTGTCTGAATCAACTTGGAAGATGCCTGGCTACATTAATATGAATATTAACTATATTACTTGCGGTTTACCAATATGTTGTGCTTATGTACAATTTTGATCAGATAGAAATGAATAAAATGTGATTTTCAATTGACTAAATGTTAACTACAAGAGCGGCACTTTTTAAAAATGGTGATGTACAAGGGTGTATAAACACAATTAATACCAAATTCAATATTGACAATATACTTTGACATTCATTTAAACCCGGAATCATTCAAAAACCGTATCTAAATCTATCAAAATTACTAAACACGGTACCAAAATGCCCCTTTGCGCTCTGCTCAGGTCGACGGATTATTAGCCTAGAAATCAGATTACCCCTGTTTGGCTCTCGTTCTTCATTTCAAATGCTGATTAGATTATGTCATAATATCCGCCGAAATTGATGAATAAACATAGTAGAGTAGACATAAAAAATATTGCTGTGCAAACATCGATTATAATATAACACACTCCAAGCACAGTATCATCACCGAATGCGCTACGATAGTAGCAAATACCGAATTGCCATAATTAATGTACAAGTACCCATTTAAAGATTTGGGAAAAAGGTAAAGATAATTTTTATTACTTGGCTTCTTGGTCAGCTAACTAATGATGTTATTACTTTATTCATAATCAAATAATTAGCCCTTACATGTCATTACCGTTATCGCACCTAGATTATATTTATTATTATATTATTTATACATATGCGTATGTTTTTACTTCCTTTTACGATGAGGAAGTATTGGATTCACCCCAAAAATTTGAAATTGAGTTTTCAAC
Organism: Agriotes lineatus; assembly: GCA_940337035.1. Lineage (NCBI taxonomy): Eukaryota > Metazoa > Arthropoda > Insecta > Coleoptera > Elateridae > Agriotes > Agriotes lineatus. The sequence continues at coordinate 68,590 of CALNHX010000896.1, forward strand.
AGATCTTCACGTTTTAGAGTCCCCTGAACCAAAAAAAAAATGTTTTGTTCATTGGTCTGCCTGTGTGTCTGTCTCTGTGTCTGTGAACAGAATATCTCAAAAACAAAAAGTGGTATGGCGTTGAATCTTCATATATAAGTTTTATATACTATGTAGATGAAACAGCAAGCTTTTGAATAAAAACGCATAACCGGAAGTAGGTGTTTACTCTTGTGATTTCTCCGTTTTTTCGATTTTTCAAAACGGTTCTAATGATTTTTTTCAAACTTTACATTTTTATTATATTTTTAATGTGTATTAATGTGAGGTAGGTAATTTTTCAGTTGAATACTAAAATGGGGTTTTTGTTTTTTAAATTTTTTTATTAACTCCTATTTAAATATAACACCCGGTATATTATTACATTTTTGAATTCAGCTTAAAATTTTAGAGAAAATTTGTCAGTTCAACTAACGCTCTATTTTGAACTGTTTTTGTTGAATTTGTAATTTTTGAAATTTTTTGACAATTGCCTAAAAATTTTTAAAAAATTGGCTAATTATAAGATCACTGTAAAAGGAAGTTGTGTGAGTGTATCACACCAGATTTTTATATAGTGTATTAAATTAAAATCGCAGCTATTTTGTTTTAATCACAAATAATTAATGGTTATAATTACACCATAATGATGTAACATAACAAAATCGAAACTACATATTTTTGTCGCAATCATTAACACACCGTTTAACATTAGTCACTTGGATTAGAAACGGCTTTTATAGAACTGCTATGAAAAGTAATGACGTTTGACGTACGAAATGGCATTAGGTACTTATTTGTCAAATTGAAGTATAAGAATATCAAATCAATACAAAGATTAAATGAATCTGGAAGAACGAGCTTTACCGAGTTCATGAACCGTCTACCCAATCTATACCATAAAATATGTGGTCTCTTTATTTGTATGCATCTTTGCTCGCTACTCCTCCGAAGATACTGCACCGATTAAATTGTATGATAGCTTAAAATTTTGCTAATTTTTAGACTTAGATCGTAGGCCAGTTTTTATGAACAACCATTTTACAATAGGTCGAAATATTTCGATAAATTGTTTTTATCATCGGATTTGGCTTATATTCAGAATATATGTTAGTTACGTAAAAAGAAATATTTTAACAAAAAATTACCTGGTAGGTGGAGCTAGAGTCGAGATATTTATGGTCTAATTTGGCTCATATTCAGAAGATGTGTGTACAAAAACAAATTATTTTTGGGCAGCACAACGTTTGCTGGGTCAGCTAGTCCATTATAGATATCTATTTTCTAATTTCCCAAACGTTCAACTGGACAATGTAATGTCTGTCATGGTATCGCAAGATAGTTTTTTTATTGCTGCTGCTTCTTGATATATTGTCATTATCAAGGCCAGGTTAATTTTATTAAAAAGTTTGCAATTCAAACACATGCACATGTTGAAATCGAACAATAAAGAATAATGAAAAACGGTTGGGACAGTACATAATTAATCGATGAATCAGACAATATTATTGTGAGCCAACAAGTGATTTATTAAAATTGATATACTTGATTAATCATTCTATAAATTATTATCGATTGTTACGGCATTTTAGTACATGTAAAATGACTTGGTTACTATTAGGCCAAAAAATATTTTTTTTATTATCATGCAGTCCCAATGAACCTACAAAAATTTCAGAAACTGTATTATATTGTATTAGTTGATTTGATTTATTCCAATAAATAATACACAGAAATAATACGTAGAAAAATAGTACAAGACAGACACAACAGTATTATAATTAAACAACAATAGTAAACAGTTTTGAGTGTTTCAAAATATGAATTGGGTAATTATTGGTATTGCGTCTAACTATGGAGAATGTAGGTATATTGTATACGTAAATATTCACGACACTGCCTGCCAATTGCTAGAAAAACTATTTTTGAAACATTCCGTTGATCGGCAAACTAATCCTTTTCCAAGAAAGGTCATTACCGCTTAGGAATGCAGGTAGTCTAAATGAAACCGCATAGTTCAGCAAACGTCAGGATGGTTGCCTATTTAAAGTCAAGTAGGAGTAAGGAGTAATCACAAGTTCAAGTCTCTCTCCTTATGGGCCTTAAGTAACGAAGTTACGAGTATCCCTTGCAGTTGGTATTAGTTACTTTAGTTACTTTGTAACGACTAGTTACTTTTTTTATCACTATTGAACAGATTAACATTAAATAAAAATGTTGCATGTAATATATAAACATTCATTAAGTTAACTGTTTGTTATTTTAATTTAATGATATTCCTTTTTATTTAGGAATTTAAATTTGTTTTACAGCTGTTTGTGAAATTTAGAATTTGTAAGGTAGATAAACATTTACTGGATCTAATGTTTACCCTGATGGGTTTACATATTCACCAGAACTTCTTCCACCTCACAATCCGTGAGATAATATCAGCTAGGTAAAAAGGTTTAACAACGTGAAAACAATTTCGTTTTTGTCAAGACACATTAAAATTTATTATTAAAAAATAGATAAAAAGACGTTACGTTTCGCTAAATCACAAGTTAGCTTCTTCCGACAATTTTTTTTCCATAAATTAGGACAACTTTTTATATAACAGCATCACATTCTGTTTGTATTATTTCTTACAAATTGTGTGATAAATTATATTAACTTACCTCATAAACGTCAATATTTGACACACAAATCTTGTCAAGTTATAACTTTGATAACTAATTTAATATTGCTCCGGCTGGTCAGTAGAACTGATTAGAAAACTCCTTACCCTTAGCCGAATGGTGCTCTTTAATAACAAGTATATATAATTACTGAAATGATCAATTACAATAAAGTGATTATTATAGTTTCTTTTCAGGTCCATTATTGATATCTTACATATATCAATGACAGTTATATATGTACAATGACGTTTCTTTGACGTAAGTATAGACTTGTTTGATTCAGATAACTTTTCATAACTTCTTAAACCCAAATTGCCTAAAATACAACCCCAATCTTAAATTAAACCAAAAAGGTAGGATTTCTAAATATAATATTCAAAACTGGCCGAGTACTCAGATTACTATTGAATTTTGATAAGTAATAGTAATTCTTAAGTTCTAAATACAGTTTTACTAATATTATATATATACGCAATTTAATCTTCCTTGAATTATTCCAAATATTGTTCGATAAAAGTTATAAAACAGTCACTGACCTTAACGTCACTTTAGGGTACCTGATCAGCAGACTATGTAATCCCCTCAGCAAATGAAACAGGACAGCTAACAGGAACCTAGATAGTTGAACACTCTAACTTCCCTCCAAAAAGCTCTTTGGATACGATTTCTATCTTTCAGATAGCATTTCCCACTTAACTTCACCACACACACGTAATCACTGGCTCTACTTTAATTATATCGCAAGTTATTTGCTTTGCAATATAACTTCAATATTCAAATCAAAACACTTCAATTATATCGACTCTTTAGACAGTTTAATTTACTGAATTTTTATTTTATATTATTACCAGTTACTTCCTGTGTAATAACTATTCAAATAAATCCAGTTTAAAAAGACCAATTGGTGGTAATTAAACCACCATCGGTTTTAATATGACCGTCTCGAGTCGAATATAAAATTGAACACTATTATTTCTCTTTGGTTACCAGTAACCATTCACAACCCAACGACTGTACACACACTTTTTTAAATTAACTATCTGAATATCTTTTATATTTGTTGCAAATGTCAAATAAAACTTCTCTTGTAACTTCAGTTTATAATCTTTTAAATTGTACTTTTCTTGGTTTTGGTTTGTGTTAGTTTAAAACCTTATTGCTTGAATTACTTGTTTTGATTTCGTTTAGTCCAACCATTGTTCTTCTTGTTGATATTTTTTATTTAATTTGATAGCCATCCCCTTTAGTTAGAATCGGTATCTAAGTATTAAGTATTCGCTCTTCTTTCACCTTTTTTGTCGGCGAATTTCTTATGGTTTTTTATTTGTATTTCGGTTTCCTATCCTTGTTTAAATGTAATTTGAATCGTCAAAATATCACCTCCTTATGTATTAACCATCCATGATCGTTTCGATCCCGAAAATGGCCTGTGCTCGCCCAATCTCAAACTATTTTTTTTAACTGATGTAATATGTAAGTATTTTCATTGTCATTATTATTATTATTTGTTTATGTCTAGACTGAAAATAAAAGTCCATTATTATTATTATTATTATTTGTCTTGCACTATTGATTTAGTTCGGTGAACTCTTCCAAAAGGTGTTAATTGCCTTTATTAAACAAATTATTTTTCCCTTAAATCGATAGGTATCGAAATATTAATTATGTGTTCTTCCCTGATCCTAATAGTTGGCGGACATTTTTACGATCAACTTTGATTTTAGAAAACCTTTGGCAGAATCGTTTTGTACTTGTAGTTAGTTGTATTAGGTTTCAATCCTAATGACCCCGGTATGTGTTTATTGGCTATTTTCAATCTTTTCTTATCTAAGTTAATTGGGAACGTAATATAAATTGTTACTTTTCCTTGTTTTCCCATTAAAATTTGTTTGAAGTTTGGTTATATTTTCAAGTTGGTTTTTATTTTGTAGTTTTTAATGACTGGTGATTTTTATGGTGTATTACTGAAATTTTTGGGTCTATGACACATTGTCGAATGTACACAACGTCGAATCGATTTTGAAAGGTCCACAATGTCGAACATGTACACAACGTCGAATATCATATGATGACCATATCGCCGAACGTGACCACAACGTCGAATGCTGATGAAGGACACTTTGTCGAAAGTGTCCACTTCGTCGAAAATCATTAAGCAGTATTTGCGAACCCGATCTTACCCTTACACAAATATTGATTTTAAGGATTTTCTGATTATTACAACGTTTTCCCCATTTTACAATCTCCAAATCCCTATGGGTCGCAAAATTCCCACATCCCGAATTCCGTTAAAAAATACAGTCGACCGTAGAAAGTCTCCAAACAGCGAATTTCACACAAATATTGATTTAAGGTTTTTCTGATAATTATATCGTTTTCCCCATTTTGCAACCCCCAAATCCACCTAGGCCGCAAATTTCCCCATCCCAAATTCTCTTAAAAAATACAATTAACCCGTAGAAAGTCTCCAAACAGCAAATTTCACACAATATTGATTTTAAGGTTTTTCCGATAATTGTAGCGTTTTTCCCATTTTCCAACCCCAAATTTAACTGTACCGCAAAATTCTCACATCCCAAATTCTCTTAAAAAATACAATCAACCCGTAGAAAGTCTCCAAACAGCGAAATTCACACAAATATTGATTTTAAGGATTTTCTGATTATTACAACGTTTTGCCCATTTTACAATCTCCAAATCCCTATGGGTCGCAAAATTCCCACATCCCGAATTCCCTTAAAAAATACAGTCGACCCGTAGAAAGTCTCCAAACAGCGAATTTCACACAAATATTGATTTTAAGGTTTTTCTGATAATTATATCGTTTTCCCCATTTTGCAACCCCCAAATCCACCTAGGCCGCAAATTCCCACATCCCAAATTTTCTTAAAAATACAATCGACCAGTAGAAAGTCTCCAAACAGCAAATTTCAGGAAAATTGCTACATTTTACATTCTCCTAAAAAATACAATCGACCAGCAGAAAATCTCCAAACAGCGAAATTCACACAAATGTTGATTTTAAGGCTTTTCCGATAATTATAACGTTTTTCCATTTTCCAACCCCCAAACTCAACTGTACCGCATAATTCCCACATCCCGAATTCTCTTAAAAAATACAATCGACCCGTAGAAAGTCTCCAAACAGCGAATTTCACACAAATATTCATTATAAGGTTTTTCTGTTAACTATAACGTTTTCCCCATTTTGCAACACCCAAATCACCTGGGCCGCCAAATTCGCACCTCCCAATTCTCTTAAAAAATTAAAGCGACCAGTAGAAAGTATCCAACGCATTTCACACAAATATTAATTTTAAAGTTTTTCTGATAATTACGAGTATAACGTTTTCCCCATTTTGCAACCCCTAAGTCCACCTGGGCCGTCAAATTCCCACCTCCCAAACTCTCTTAAAAAATAAAATCGACCATTAGAAAGTCACCATACAGCGCATTTCACACAATATTCATTTTACAATTTTTCTGATATTATAACGGTTTCCCCATTTTGCAACCCCTAAATCAACCTGAGCCGCAAAATTCTTAAAAACCAGCAGATTCATCCACATACTGCCAAAAACAAATTCGACATTTATTTCTTTCCCCCTGTTTATGCAAACATCCAATTTGCTACAAATAATTTGTTACTCGGATATGGAAAAGCTCATACAACTGAAAATAATTTTAAAATGTAGTATTTGTGGCTTTTATCAAAGAAGATATAGCTAAATCGCCATGTATAGTTAATTATTATTTAAGTGTTAAAGTAAGGTTTTACCCGACTAAACTCCAGTGAAATTGTACGTTTCGCTTATGAATTTAAATTCTAAAGATACTTGAAACGTTTTTGGAATTTAATCCGCCGCCTTATCAAACGTTTACATCTCGATGCCGTGCCAAGAAGCGATAGCACGGACCAGTAGCCGCTGCGCGGACGGCCAGGATTGTACGTAGGAGTGTTTTTCCCCCGCCGCCAGAGTGGGGAGCGCGAGCGCCGACCGGGAGACGCTGAACATATAAAAAGGAGCACATGGCAGGCCTTCTCTCCGAAGTCGATGCGCGAAGCAGCTGGTGCGCGGGCCGATCCACTCCGGGACATCGCCCAGGGGCGTAGCGTGGGCCAGGCCGGCGCATTCCACGAGACCGCTCCGCTTCCGTATTACAGCCCCGCCGGCGACTACGAGCAACCCCTGTTGACGCAACGACCCCTCGTTTGTAATATACATTGTATTTTGTTATTTTCATTTGTAAATGTAATTAGTTAAAGACATTATATTTAATTTTATATATTCACCGAGTGTTATCATTGATATATGCCCTATTCGAGCTATGTGAACGTATTCTACGACTTAGAGCATATCCGAGGCAATAAAGCTAATTAAAATATTCCCAATAAGGCGGGATTTTTACAAAATAAAAACGTTATTCTTATATTTCTTCCAAATTTCTTCCAAATGATTTAGAATATCATCAGTGATGTCCAGCAACAACGCGGAATAGCTGTGTCTCGGACGAAAACCGGACTGTGTGTCAGGCAATACATTGTTCTTATCAAGATAATCCCTAATCTGATCACTCACCACTCTTTCCAGAATCTTGGAAGCTGTTGATAAGATGCTGATGGGGCGAAGGTGTTTAAAATCTTCAGGTGTTTTAACCTTTGAGACCGGTGTTACGATCGCCTTTTTCAACATATACTCCTTCTAATAAACAACAGTTTATACTATGACAAAAGCGGTATTACGTGCGGACAACAGAGTTTCATTATGTTCACGTTTAAACCATCCGCCCCGACAGCATTTGTTTTGATCGCTTTAATAGCATTAAACAATACAACCTCATGAACTTGCTTAAAATTGAAACTACTGTCGCAATATTTGTTATTGTTATAAAAATGCAAAACCTTTAAATTATCATTATTAGTTTGTGGAACAGAATTGATAAAGAAACTGTTTATTTCATCCGGATTTCTAAGTGACATTGGAATTTCGGTTTTCGGTTTAGCATGTATGTTAAATATATTTAATTTTTTCCACAGTTCCTTGCCTTCTTTATTTTTTACTTCATATTGAACAAATGCTCTTTTTTTCATTTTTGACAGCTAAATTAGTATAGTTATGAAGTTGTTTACAATAGTTCCAATTCTCCTCTGTGCGACTTTTCCTTAACTTAGTAAGTGCCTTATCTCTGAGGGAGATCAAGGGTTTTATATTTTCTATCAACCAAGGAGAATATTTTTTTAGTAAATTTAGAAGTTACGAGAGGGGCATGTTTATCAATAGTTAAATTTATGATATTAGTAATCTGACTCACCCTGTCAATAATATCGTTCATATAAAATATTTGATGTATTGAACTTAATTCGAGATTCCTTGTGAAGCTGCAATATCAAAATTCTTGAAAGAGCGGTAGCTTTTCAGATGGTTCACAGGCATCTGGTTTTCTAGAGAGAGGCTGCAGGACACTAAAAGATGATCTGAAAAATTTAGATCAGTTGTACTAGTTTCCACTATTTTATTTTAACAGAAGTTATAATCAGATCTAAAAGCGATGCACCCCGCGTTTGAGCATCAATTATTTGATTTAAGTTGTATTCCTCAAGCACCGATTCTAACTGGACACTTTTTGTTTCATTACTGTTATATAAATTTACATTAAAATCACCAGTACAAAGCACTTCGTCGAATTCAGGTACCAATAACAATAGGATATTATCAAAGTTACTGTAATCCGTATTATGTGGTCTGTATACAACCCCAATCGCAAAACAAATTTTCCCAATACTTATTTTGACCCATAACTGCTCTATGGCATCAGATGTGTCAATAACAATAGCCTTTAAATTGTTGACTATATACAATGCAACATCACCACCTTTTCTAAAAGTTCTGTCTTTACGTAATAAGCTACATTGAAGTACCTGCACAAAATTATCACTAATGTTTGGGGTAAGCCAAGTTTTACTGACTGCTAATATATCTGGGTTATTACTGTTTATATATTCCATCAAATCATTCTAATTAGGTACTAGTGAGGAAGCATTGATAAGAGAAAATTAAAACTTTCTAACGTTCATATCTCACCCGAAAACTTAATTGGTATATATTAACAAAAACTATAACTTATAAATTAAATTAAATCCTAACTCGATTGAGTATTTATTTATATACAAAAATGTAAACGTAAACAAAATATAGTTTTAATCTTTGCAGGTAATAAAATAAGGACACTCACTTATTTCGCGCTCCAGACGGTCCCTCGGCGTTAAAATTTTAGATTCTGTGGCCTCGGTTTTATTACTTATCTTCTGCAGGTCTGCAGGTGATCGTACGACTTTATTTGATATTTGCGCCCATTTACCGAAACATAAATTATTCAATCCGATGTCCAGATCCTTTTTATATCATACGATTCTTTACATGCCGTGAAAAAGCAACTGTCTTGTTCTAGTAAGGTAATAACGATTTTTAATCCTTTTGAGTTTCTTCTTGTTGGAAAATACCATATTTTTGTAACGGTGCGACGTGGATTTGAGAATATCAGCGCGGTTAATCCCATCTTTTTTGGGGCGAACTCTATGGCATCTGTCGATATAGCTTTCATTTACTTCCACACCCAGTTTGTCCATACATAACGCAATCACTTTTCGTTCTACATCTTCCCCAGTGGTTTCAGGTAGCCCAAAGATCCTGATGCTGATTGTCCTTGTGTGTTGTTCAAGGTCACCATTTTTAATTTCAAGCTGTACGTTTTTCTTTTCAACTCCATCCAGATGCTGCCGAAGCTCTTCTAATTGTTTATCATGCTCCCTAAAATTCTTCGAGATTTCTTGCTTTATGAGTTCACTCACTTTAACGACAAGGCTTTTTATCCAATCGTCCCCAAAAGCAACACTTATCGATTCGTCCGCAATGTCTTTAACATCTTTTTGTTGGGATTGTGTAAATAGCATATTGCTGTACTAAGTCAAAAGCCGAGCACAAGAATAATATCTTAGGATAGCACTAATTGAACGTCTACACTCGTTGCATTCTCGAACTCAACTCAATCTGTTTTAATGTTCAACTAAGAAGTGTTTAAAATTATACCAGAAGCCTGTGATGCACAGAATCCACAAAATTAGAAAAGATATCTTGTTGCTATTTCATCGGATGCTACACCTGCGGTTTTACCAAGGTTCATGCCAGACAGCAGACACCCCGATGGTAACCACGAAGTTTACGTACCTATTATGTTATATTACAGATTCTTGGTAAGTTCTACATATATCACGGGTCAATTTTCAAAAATTCTTAATATTAACAACTGCAGTAAAACCATATATCTATTAATCATATATTGCTGATACTTTGCCACAAAACAATAACTAATTACTTTGCTCTCTGTGAATGAAGTTATTCTTCTGAGCGACAACAATGTTTCTATGTATCCTTGGACATCTTTCGAGAAAAGTATTGGGACTGATCTACTTCCTTTTCCCACTGTTATAATTCGTTTGAAATGCATTGACAACTCCTTCAGATTCTGTCAAAGAATTAAGGCACTCTGCTTGATTATTCCCAGTTAAATCTCGATTATAGGACTCTAATTTAATGTACTGTACGTCACCAACTCTCTTTCTATTCAAAATAATTGTCAGGGCCAGAGCCGCTTCCGTGAGGGTTTTGAAGGACTGTATATCTTCACAACTGCAGTAAAACCATATATCTATTAATCATATATTGCTGATACTTTGCCACAAAACAATACCTAATTACTTTGCTCTCTGTGAATGAAGTTGTTCTTCTGAGCGACAACAATGTTTCTATGTATTCTTGGACATCTTTCGAGAAAAGTATTGGGACTGATCTACTTCCTTTTCCCGCAGTTATAATTCGTTTGAAATGGATTGACAACTCCTTCAGATTCTGTCAAAGAGTTAAGGCACTCTGCTTGATTATTCCCAGTTAAATCTCGATTATAGGTTTCTAATTTAATGTATTGTACGTCACAAACTCTCTTTCTATTCAAAATAATTGTCAGGGCCAGAGCCGCTTCCGTGAGGGTTTTGAAGGACTGTATATCTTCACAACTGCAGTAAAACCATATATCTATTAATCATATATTGCTGATACTTTGCCACAAAACAATACCTAATTACTTTGCTCTCTGTGAATGAAGTTATTCTTCTGAGAGATAACAATGTTTCTATGTATTCTTGGACACCTTTTGGGAAAAGTATTGGCACTGATCTACTTCCTTTTCCCGCAGTTATAATTCGTTTGAAATGCATTGACAACTCCTTCAGATTCTATCAAAGAATTAAGGCACTCTGCTTGATTATTCCCAGTCAAATCTTGATTATAGGATTCTAATTTAATGTACTGTACGTCATCAACTCTCTTTCTATTCAAAATAATTGTCACGGCCAGAGCCGCTTCCGTGAGGGTTTTGAAGGACTGTATATCTTCACAACTGCAGTAAAACCATATATCTATTAATTATATATTGCTGATACTTTGCCACAAAACAATACCTAATTACTTTGCTCTCTGTGATTGAAGGTAATCTTCTGAGCGACAACAATGTTTGTATGTATTCTTGGACATCTTTCGAGAAAAGTATTGGGACTGATCTACTTCCTTTTCCCGCAGTTATAATTCGTTTGAAATGGATTGACAACTCCTTCAGATTCTGTCAAAGAGTTAAGGCACTCTGCTTGATTATTCCCAGTTAAATCTCGATTATAGGATTCTAATTTAATGTATTGTACGTCACAAACTCTCTTTCTATTCAAAATAATTGTCAGGGCCAGAGCCGCTTCCGTGAGGGTTTTGAAGGACTGTATATCTTCACAACTGCAGTAAAACCATATATATTAATCATATATTGCTGATACTTTGCCACAAAACAATACCTAATTACTTTGCTCTCTGTGAATGAAGTTATTCTTCTGAGCGATAACAATGTTTCTATGTATTCTTGGACACCTTTTGGGAAAAGTATTGGCACTGATCTACTTCCTTTTCCCGCAGTTATAATTCGTTTGAAATGCATTGACAACTCCTTCAGATTCTATCAAAGAATTAAGGCACTCTGCTTGATTATTCCCAGTCAAATCTTGATTATAGGATTCTAATTTAATGTACTGTACGTCATCAACTCTCTTTCTATTCAAAATAATTGTCACGGCCAGAGCCGCTTCCGTGAGGGTTTTGAAGGACTGTATATCTTCACAACTGCAGTAAAACCATATATCTATTAATTATATATTGCTGATACTTTGCCACAAAACAATACCTAATTACTTTGCTCTCTGTGATTGAAGGTAATCTTCTGAGCGACAACAATGTTTGTATGTATTCTTGGACATCTTTTGAGAAAAGTATTGGGACTGATCTACTTCCTTTTCCCACTGTTATAATCGGTTTGAAATACATTGACAACTCCTTCAGATTCTGTCAAAGAATGAATGCACTCTGCTTGATTATTCCCAGTTAAATATTGATTATATGATTCTAATTTAATGTACTGTACGTCACCAACTCTCTTCCTATTCAAAATAATTGTCAGGGCCAGAGCCGTTTCCGTGAGGGTTTTGAAGGGCGGTATATCTTCACAACTGCAGTAAAACCATATATCTATTAATCATATATTGCTGATACTTTGCCACAAAACAATACCTAATTACTTTGCTCTCTGTGAACGAAGTTATTCTTCTGAGCGACAACAATGTTTCTATGTATTCTTGGACACCTTTTGGGAAAAGTATTGGGACTGATCTACTTCCTTTTCTCACTGTTATAATTCGTTTGAAATGGATTAACAACTCATTCAGATTCTGTCTGTCTGCTTGATTATTCCCAGTTAAATCTCGATTATAGGGTGCTAATTTAATGTACTGTACGTCACCAACTCTCTTCCTATTCAAAATAATTGTAGGACCAGAGCCGCTTCCGTGAGGGTTTTGAAGGACTGTTGTCAGGCCATTTTGGTATTTCTCAGTAATTCTAGCAACTGGCTCAGCTTTCCGAGAACTCTTGATACCAAATTAATGAGTGCACCTGTATTTCGAATTCAGTTTAGACATAGTTCATCGCGTAATATAGCAATAATGATTTTGTACACCCCGTAGCATCGCTGTCCCTAATTGGTAACATTTTGGGCACCCCTTGTAATACTGTTTCATACACGTGCCCGTCTGGGTTTCGATTGCAGCGTTGGCGTTCAGGCCAGTTAAAATTCAGCCTCTGGGCCCGAGAAGGATGGATATTGCTTGCTTCGCGACGAACGATCGCGCGTCCAGCGTGTCTGACGCATTCTACGCTGTGATTGGTTGTACCGATTCTCGCCGAGCCCAGGTGCACGCTTACGTGCGCTTGTGTCGAGGCAGTTACCAGGGAGACGCCGTTTAGTTAGGTTGTGGGCGCTCGTGTTGTGGTGTGGTAGTCCGATTTGCGTGCCGTTGCGGGGGTGCAGTGCTTATGTGGGCTTGTGAAGCCAATCCGTTCGCCGTCGTCAATTAGACGGGATACCGTTCTCTGTATTCACCCATACAGCGGCTAGGCTGACAGCTGTTTGAATGACGTAGGGGGTCGACACAAATTTCGCTCTGAAAAGGGGATCCCTCAGGACGTAGTAGCCACTTTCAACCTCGCTACAGCCACATCAGGTGCGAAGTGCCTTTCCGAATACTGTTTGAATGCTTCCTCGCCCACTACCGGCCGAGGTAATAAGGTAACAATCTGTAAAATGTACTAATTTCGTCCGCATGTTTGCGTACAAATCAATCGCTCAAGAATGTGCTCGCAATACAGTGCAGTGTAACGTACACTCTGACTAACAATTCCCTGTTGTGTATTAACATTTGTGCTGCCAGCCAGCTTTAATTATGTCGCATTCTTTACTCAAATTTGCTTGCAATACAGTGCAGTGTAACGTACACTCTGACTAACAATTCACTGTTGTGTATTAACGTTTGTGCTTCTAGCCAGCTTTAATTATGTCACATTCATTATTCAAATCTACCGTTGTGTATTAATATTTTGTGCCGCGAGGTGGCTTTGTGTATTGTAATTCAGCGCGTTCTGGTGACCCGGGCCCAAATTCAGGCTTTACTCTCGCGCGTCACGGCGTCACGCCGTTGAGGCCTAGGCCTACGTTCAACTCTTTATTTCCGGCCTGGATCTGGAGTTCGGCTCAACTTTCCTCCGCCATCTTTAAGATAAAGCGCTCCCCCAGCTGGGCGTACCGATTAAGCCATCACTACAAGTTGTAATACCTATAGTTTGCATGATGTTTGGTAGGTCACTGGGGGTGACCCAATAGATGTATTAACCTTACGGTCTTATTCTTTTCTCTTTTGCGGCTTGTGCATGTCTGTTACAGGGTGACTGTGTCACTATGCTACGACAACTGTGAGGTGAGGCCCGGACGTCGCGGATAATCATTCCAGGTAGGTGTTGGAGTTTGGCGCTGCACCGTGCTCCCCCCCCCCCCCCGAAATAGTTATTTGAGTATTTTCTCGAAATAGTTATTTGAGTATTTTCCCGAAATAGTAATTTGAGTACTTCTCGCCCCGTTTAACCATCAAGGTCCGGTTGAACGTGGAAATCTCGAGTTGGATCTGGTGGCGCCCATTTCTCTAACAATAACCTGCATATACCTCGACACGTTTGACCTGTGTCGTACCGTTTTGAACCAGGCGCATCTCCCTGAGCACATTCGAGCCGATACCTTTAGCCTGTTTTAATGATTTCTCAGGGTGAGCGTGTCCCATTTCCCGGAATTGTTTAGCATCCGATACTCACCTATCCGTGAGTGTCGTAAGGTCAATTTAATACCGTAACACTGTATATCTTCACAACTGCAGTAAAACCATATATCAATTAATCATATATTGCTGATACTTTACCACAAAACAATACCTAATTACTTTGCTCTCTGTGAATGAAGTTATTCTTCTAAGCGACAACAATGTTTCTATGTATTCTTGGACATCTTTTGAGAAAAGTATTGGGACTGATCTACTTCCTTTTCCCACTGTTATAATTCGTTTGAAATGCATTGACAACTCCTTCAGATTCTGTCAAAGAATTACGGCACTGTGCTTGATTATTCCCAGTTAAATCTCGATTATAAGATTCTAATTTTATGTACTGTACGTCACCAACTCTCTTCCTATTAAAAATAATTGTCACAGCCAGAGCCGCTTCCGTGAGGGTTTTGAAGAACTGTATATCTTCACAACTGCAGTAAACCCATATATCTATTAATCATATATAACGTTCACTGTTCTCCCGGCCGTGCTTAAGCAGCCCGCTACACACAGGTAACCTGCTGAACCGTACTTTTAACCGGAAGAATTTGGAGCCACCATTGTTCTAAACAATTGGTTATCTCAACTGCTGCAAAAGACCTACAGCGGCTTCTAGCAGAATCGACGTGCGGGAGCCTCCAGCATGCAATCCGACCTATTTTGGATCGTCGCCCAGGGACTCGGCGTGCGCGATAGGAGAGCGTGTCCAGCGAGCCTAGAGTATTCCCGTGTAACCGAGGTTGTAGCCCTACTCGGCAACTCGAATATCACCCTAGTTATTAATTTCATATTAATTTGTTAATGTATTTGAAAACATTATATTTAATTCTGAATGTTAGCTGGTGTTATTGTTGACAGGGGTGATCCCAGGCACGGGCAGACCGGACCGCCGCCCGGGGCCGAGGATTTTGAAATTTGGTATAGGAGCCTAAATGTTGATTCTAAACAACTGTTTTTAATAACTTTTTGTCGTATTTGTCACATAAAAGGCACTTTACCTTACAGAAAAATGGTTTTTTTTTTTAAATTTCCAAGGCATACTTGATTTTATAACTGTCAACCAAAGATTTCGTAATGCCGTAAAAGCTACAAAAACATACCCCGGCGCAGATATCTCATCTGACCATATACCAGTCGTAACCAAACTTCAAATACGACTTAAAAAACGTAAAATAACAAAGACTGAACAAAGAATCGACGTAAGCAAAATAAAAAACGAACACACAAAAGAAGCACTAAAAACTGAATTGAACGCCTATCTGACCACGCACACACAATTAACAACAACACCTCCAGAAAATGCATGGGAGGAATTCACACAAGGCATCTACACCATCAACATGAAACATCTTCAATGTGAGAAAGTAAAACATAAGGACTGGATGACTGCGGCAATACTGCAGATGATGGAAGAAAGAAGGATAGTAAAAAATAAGAACCACCAAACATACAGCGCTATTAACCATCAGATAAAACTAGCAATACGAAATGCCAAAGAATCATGGATGAGCGAAAAATGTGCACAAATAGAGAGCCTAGAGCGAAAATATGACGCGGCCAACATGCACAAAAAGATCAGGGAAATGACAACAACAAGAAAACGTAAACCAACCACGCTTACGGATTCTAACGGCAATATAGTATTTGAAACGAATGACAAAGTGAAAACATGGGTAGCATATGTCAAAGAACTTTTTGATGATGTACGAGCAGATGTCGAAATTCCGGACACGTACTGGTCCCACAATAAACAAAGACGAAGTTAAGCACGCAATCAAATTAACGAAAAATGGAAAGGCGCCTGGCCCAGACAAAGTACACGTAGAAATTTATAAACTGCTAGCAGAGTCGGAGGAGTTCTTGACCATGTTGGTTAGACTATTCAATCATATCTATGATATAGGGGAACTGCCAAAAAAGTGGCTGGTGTCAAAAATGTGAAGCAAATGTTTCTGAAACTCAGTTCGGATTTAGAGACTCCATGGGAACACGTGAAGCAGTGTTTGCACTACAGGTCCTAGTTCAGAGATGTAGGGACATGAGCCATGACGCGTACATCTGTTTCGTAGACTACAGTAAAGCTTTCGATAAAATCAGACATAGCAAGCTAATCGAGATACTAATGACATCAGGAATCGATGGCAAAGACATACGAATAATCTCTAACCTTTACTGGAAACAGACGGCGACAGTATTAGTAGACAACAGCACATCGAACGAAATTGAAATCAAGAGAGGAGTACGACAAGGATGCATCCTCTCCCCTACGTTATTTAATCTTTACTCTGAAGCCATTTTCCGAGAGGCACTGGAAGGGCAACCTGGAATTAAAGTAAACGGTGAAGATATCAACAACATCAGATACGCGGACGATGCTGCCATTGTCGCTAACTCCTTAGACGAGCTTCAGAACCTTCTAACGAGAGTAAAACAACAATCGGAGCAATATGGCCTAGAGCTAAACATCACAAAAACCAAATATATGGTGGTGTCAAAATCAGAAAATCCTCAACAAGGAATATTATATATAAATGGGCAAGTCGTACAACAAGTGAAAACGTATCAATACTTGGGAACCACCGTATGACAGCTGGGATTACCGGGGCGAAGTACGGTGCCGCATAGAAAAAGCAAGGGCCGCTTTTGCAAAACTGAAAAGATTCTTTTTAGCCAAAGACCTCAGTCTAAAACTGAAAATAAGGATGGCAAAATGTTATGTGTTCTCTGTTCTCCTCTATGGTGCGGAAGCCTGGACAATAAATAAAGAAATCACGGATAGGCTAAATGCTTTCGAGATGTGGATATACAGACGAATACTGAAAATACCGTACACCGCCCACGAAACAAACGAGGAAGTGCTGAGGAAACTGGGCAAAGAACGAGAAATAGTGAATACGGTAAAGATCCGCAAACTCGAATATCTTGGACATGTGATGCGAAATTGTAAATACCGCATCTTGCAACTCATACTACAGGGTAGATTAGAAGCAAAGAGAGGCCCAGGAAGAAGACGGCATTCCTGGCTCAAAAACCTCAGAGACTGGTACGGCCTCACGTCAATAGAACTGTTCAGACTAACCGCCAACAAAGTGAGAATAGCCATGCTGATCTCCAATGTCCGGAACGGATAAGGCACCATGAGAAGAAGAAGAAGAAGATACTTGATTTTTCTAAACTGAAATTATGTTAGAAATTCGCCTTTAAACAAGCAGGGCTGAACCCCAAAAAATAAAAATTTAAATCGAAAATTTTTTATCTTTCACAAGAGTCGTTTCACCTATCCGGGGACACACTGTATATATATGAATCCACTCTCTCTAATATTTGATTTTGTATTGTCATTTCTGTGTTTGTTTGGTTAGTGATATATTTAGTCTTGGCAATATTTATTTTTAAACCGACTTTTTGAGTTCATTTATCATTTCCTGCAGCTCTTCTGGGGATTCACTAAATATTGCAACATCATCCGCAAAGCGGAGATGGTTGAACCTTTCACCGTCAACTAGGCTACCTTTCTGTTCACAATTAAGTTCTTTAAAGAGATCCTCCCAAGACCAGCGTAAACAATTTTGGTGACATAGAGTCTCCCTGGCGGACTCCTCTCCTCACCCGTATTTTGTTTGTTTTTTCTTCTTCGAGCAAGACTTGGAAGGTGGCATTTTCGTACACATTTTTTATAATTTTACTGTACCTTTCGTCTATTCTACAGTTGTTTAATGCATTCAAGACCGACCATATTTCAATGGTGTTGAACGCCTTTTCGTAGTCTATGAAGACTATCCATACTTCTATATTATATTCATTTGCCTTCTCTATTCGCGTGCTTACTACCTGTAGATGATCAAGGTTTGTTTTAGGCTTTTCCCCTCTTCTAGTGTAGTTTTTATTTTTTCCATTTCGTAACTCCTAATATCCTGTCTAATTTTTTGTTTTATTTATTGCGATCATATCTATCCTGTCATCCGTGTTTTGTTTTCTCATACGCTTCCGTTTATCTATTATGTTTATTGTTTCTTGTCTTAATTTTTGTTCTTTATTTCTTTTACTCTTTGATAGTATTTGAGATATTTCGATTATATTTTTTGTTAGAGTTCTGTTGTATTCATCAAGGGACTCGATGTTGGTTATAGATGTAGAGCGTTCTTGTAATATTTCTTGGTATTGGGTCGCTTTTGTTTTTAGTTGGTCTGTTTCGATATTTTTATGTGGGTTTTTTTAATTTTCGTGTTTCCTGTTTAGCGTTAATGTAAATTTTGGCTCTTATCATACGATGATCGCTTCCCACATTTATGGAGTTGATGACTCCTGTGTCAAGGATTATATTTTTGTTGTTACTTATGATGAAGTCGATCTCGTTTTTGTCCTGCCATCTGGACTCTGCCAAGTCCATCGTCTTCCAAGAGGTTTTTAAAAATAGGTATTCATTATATGTAAGCTGTTTTCATTTCTTGTCCCTAGACCAAATGGTCCTAGGAATGTCTCCTCTTCGTTATTCTTTATTCCAATTTTCGCGTTGAAATCTCCCATTAATATTATGTATTTTGGGGGTTTTTCATAGTGCGATGTTGATTTCTTCATAGAATTCTTCTATTTCCTCGTCGTCGTGGTCTTTTGTTGGAGCGTAGACCTGGATTACTCTACATTTATCTCTCTTAGTAATGTGAATGTCTATGAATATTATTCTTTCTGATATACTTCTTTGTTGTATTACTCTGTTTTATGTTTTTGTTTATTAGTATCGCAACACCTCCGATTCTTTTGTCTTCTTTTCTCTTGTAGAATAATTTATGACCTGTTTTCAATGTTATACATTCTTCTCCTAGTCTTCTTGCCTCGGATATACCTATAATATTCCACTTCATGTTTTCTATTTCATTTTCAAGTTCGGTTAGTTTGTCTTGTGTTGACATGGTTCGGATGTTGAATGTGGATACAAATAGCATTTTTTTCTTCTTTTGTCTTCTGTTGTTCTGTTTATTCGACTTCTTGCTGCCCCCATATTCCTTGGAGCAGACTGACAATTTATTGTCAGTGCGGGATTCCGAATGTCTCGCTCGACCCACCTGGGGATTGTTTCGGAAATCGATATTTTCATTAAAGGGGGGTTTTGGCCATACTCTACCACGCTGGCTTGTGCGGGTTGGTAGAGGGTAAGGGTATAGGAAGGGTGGATCAAAGTATAGATGGGTATTAAAGGTTATGACATGATCTCCCCCGGGTTTTGGGAGATGGGAAAGAAACATGGCTCGCGTAGGCAGGGGCGCTTCCCTTCAGGGAGGAGAGGTTATCAGACCCAAACTGTAGTGGTAATTTTTTGGATTTGGTAAAATTAATTGCACGATTTGACCCAACCTTACGCGAGTACTTGCACCAAACTATGAACAAAACAGTTGCTAGAAACCACTATCTCAGTAAACGTATTCAGAACGAATTTGAGTTACTGGCTAACCATGTTAAAGAGAAAATAGTGAACAAAGTGTTAAAGAGTAAGTACTATTCAATCATCCTAGACTGCACTAGAGATATTGCTCCGATTGAGCAATTATCTATCATTTGGAGAATATCAAACCAAGACACTGGGTAAAGCGAAGAACATTTTGTGGAGTTTGTAGCACTAGAAAAAACGACTAGTGAGAAGCTGGCTGACTACATAATAAACAAGTTAGAAAAGTTAGGCTTATCCCTTGCCAACTGCCGAGGACAAGGTTTTGATAACGGTGCTAACATGCGTGGAGAAAAAAGTGGTGTACAAAGAAGACTACTCAACAGAAATCCCCTTGCATTTTTTGTACCATGTGGTTGCCACAGTTGGAATCTGCTGGTGGGAGATGCTGCTTCCTCTTGTGCTCAAGCTCAAACCTTTTTTGGGCTTTTGCAAAGACTGTCCACTATTTTCTCTTGCAAGTGAACGATGGTCTATTCTGAAGTCACATGTAAACATATCTCCCAAACTCCTGTCTGAAACCAGATAGGAGTGCAGAAGTGAATCTGTAAAAGCCGTTAGATACCAGTTAAGCAATGTATGTGATGTTTTGGTAAGTCTCCGTGAGAGTAGCACTGACTGTGGATTAGTTTGCGAATGTCAATCTCTAGAAAACGAAATCACCACGTTTGACTTTGTTGTGTCTCTCGTAGTGTGATAATACATTCTTGTCAAGATACACACTATCAATAAGGTATGGCAAAATGTAAACATGCATTTGGATGTGGCAGTTAGGCATGTCGAATCGTTTGTTAAGTGGTTAGATGAATATCGTGTCAGTGATTTCACTTCAGCATTGGTGACAGCAAGAGAAGTAGCTGAAGAAGCTGGAATCGATAAGATATTTAAGACCACTAGAAGACGACGTAAAAAGAAAATGTTCTTGTACGAAAGACAAGATGAAGTTCCCGAGAATTCACCAGAAGATAATTTCAAAATTAATTATTTTCTGGTCATAGATGCAGTACGAATGAGCTGTCAACCACGATTTTCAGCATTGAAGACATATGAAAACAATTTTGGCTTTATGTACCACATTAGGAGCCTCCAGAACATGAGTGACCTAATGACTAACTGTAGAAACTTGCAACTGTCACTGAGCGACGGAGATGATCATGATATTGACGCTGTGGAACTGTATGAAGAGTTGAAAATGTTAGTCCCTGTCTACGATGGAGATCAAGACGATGTAGTTTCAGTTCTTCAGTATATTGTAAAAAACAGTTTGAAAGATGTTTATCCAAATGTTAATATTGTATTAAGAATAATATGTACAATTCCTGTAACAGTAGCGTCTGCTGAAAGAAGCTTTTCAAAGTTAAAGCTTATCAAGACATATCTAAGAAGCACAACGACACAAAATCGACTTTCATCTTTAGCCCTCCTCTCCATTGAAAACGAGTTGGCTGCCAGTCTCGATTACAGTGAAGTAATCCGAGACTTCAGCTGGAAAAAAGTCGCAGAGTTACATTTTAATGAGGTACAGTAAAATTCAGAAAATATGAGTTGAGTGGTTAATAGATTTTCGACCCAAATGTTGTTTTTATCAATAGTAATATGTTAAATTTGACTTTTCAATTAAATTTTAAAAATTATAATAGGAGATTAATTAAAGTCAAGTTTTTGTTAAATTTGCATGATTAATATTATACTAAATAAAAATCATTAAGTCGTATATAGTTTAATAATATTAAAAAAAAACATTTCGCACAACTAAAATTGGCTTCATTAGTTTACGAATTATAAATGCATTATGTTGAAGGGATACATTGGAAAATTTACAAATGGTTTATTAAATTACTGGAGATCAAAATCATTACGACTTTTTTTATTTTTTATTAAAGTATGAATAATTAGTTAATTAACTAATTAACTACACTTTTTAATTTAGTTATTATATTTTTTAAGATGTTAAAAAACTAGGTTTTTGTACTTTTATAATATATACCTTTTTTCCTTAACTTTACTTTTTATTTTATTACCTTATTTGTCAATGTTAATAAAACTCATATAAGGTGCAAAATTCATTACATTTGGATTTCGTTCATTACACCTCAATTATTTTGGAAAAACCAGTATTGTTGATTATAAAACTAGTATAATTAACTATTAAACAAAAACATACACATTTTTTCTACTTTTATTAATAGTGGCATATCGAAACCAAAATCAAAGATTCAATTGAAATTTGAGAAGAGAGAGTACTGAAATTCTCATCAAAACTACGCTGAAAACAGTGTTTTCAAAGAGCCTAGACCGCTTTAAATATCCTCAGGGGGCAACAGAATTAACTGCTGGTACGGGCTTAGCGACCCCGAGGTGCCCTAGCCAATGCCCGTAAATACTACGGACCGCCCGGGACAGCCCAGATGTCCGCTCGCGTAGTATCACCTGGAGAACCGGACCGCCGTTATATCTACGTCGAAACCGCGATGATGCTTTCGCTCCGAGAATTCCAGGATGTTCTTTTGCACGTCGAAACCGCGATGCTGCATCCAGAATGCTTTTTGTACGTTGAAACCGCAACGCTGCTACCGCTGCGAAAATTCCAGAATATGCTTTTACACGTCGAAACCGCGACGCATCCAGAATGCTTTTGCAAGTTGCTTCCGCTCCGAAATTTCCAATATATCCAGAATGCACGTCGAAACCGTGATGGTGCTTTCGGTCTGTAAATGTCCAATATGAATACAAGCTGAAACCGCAGTATTTTGTATTCGCCGGTAACCTGAGTTTGTGTGCACTCATTAAACAAATTCAGAGAGCGCATTTCGCCCAAGGGCCTACAAGAAAGCTTGTTCCCTCCAGAATACGAATGTTTTAATGAAATCAAATGCACCACCTGAAGTTACGCCGACGCCGCGACGCCTACATTCATCCGTAGCGCAATTGTGGATGTGTGCATAAACGTTGACAAGACCATTGTCCAATTTTAAGGGACCTTGATGTCAGACCCTAAGTTTAGAAGCGAGCGCAGGCTCTTATACATTGGTAAAACCGAAGGTTTTGCCCAAAGAACATTCGATGCAGTGGACCAAACCCCACTCCTACCTGATTTTGGAGAGCAGAAGTTGTGGCGATCTCCTGTTGATCAGAAATCGATAAAACGTGATTTATCGGATTTTGTTTTACGTAGCAGTCAAAGACCACAAAGTTCTAGTTTAGACTTGATTCATAGAACCGCTGAACAGTTCAGATTACCCTAAAAAGTAAAAATGATCCATTTAAATATTTTTCAAGAAGATCTAGATATTTGGAGTAAATCACCAGGGTTACCATGGCGTAATCTTGGCAATAAAACAAAAGGTGATATTAAAAATGATCCCGAAGCAATTAGACGTGTGCGGAAGTTCGCGCACCTTGTTAAAGGCGGTCATAAGATAAGCTTTTCTGATTGTTTGGCTTATGTACTATTGATATAAAAAAAAAACTAGGACAACGTTTTTTGGCTGTATGAATCGGTTTTTTTAATAGCTGACTGAGATGACAATATTTTCAAAACGTCACTGTCAATCATGCCTCAAGTAAATGTAGTTGCGAAAGCTAGGATTATTGGTTGCATAGAAAACGGTGTCCCTATTAGGCAAATTGCACAGGAGTTCGGCGTTAACAAAAATACTGTTATTTCAATCAGAAGACAGTGGGAAGAACATGGCAATTTTAATAGAAGACCTGGATCTGGTAGACCGGAAATTTCAACGGCAGCTCAAGATTAAGCCTTAATTAATTATTTACGGCAAAGTCCGTTTGCTACGGCTTCTAAGGCCAGAAATGAAACACATTTCCCGGGGTCTAAAATGACAGTAGGTCGCAGAATTCGCAAATCACAATTAAGGAATAGAGTGGCTGCTAGAAAATTTTTGTTAACAAATCATGGGAAACAAGCTCGTTTACTATTCTCCTTGAATTTTGTTTATCGTGATTTAGAGTATTGGGATCGTGTTATTTTTACCGACTAAGAATCTTTTCAGTCTACCTACAATGGGCCTATAAGAGTTTAGCGACCTAATAATACAAAGTTTGAAGATAGATATACCCAACACCATAACATATCTGGTCGGATTTCCGTGAAGGTATGGGCGTGGATTAGTTTTCGAGGTATGGGTGTCTGCAGCAGAATTACTGGAAGATTTAATTCTGAAAATTACATAAATATTTTAGAAAATACCATGTTGCCTTCAGTAAGGCAATTATACCCCGAAAACAATTTCATTTTTCAGCAAGACAACTGTCCCGTTCATACTGCGCGCATTGTGAATATGTGGTTTCAAAACCACAATATAACGGATGTTCATAAACAGTCGTCATCCCAGTTGCTTTGAAAAACAAAATGTTATATCTTTGATTAATTCGTGCAACACAATGAAACGTCATTGAGTACTGTCATAGCGCAGTTTTTCTCAATTATAATAGACATACGTTTTTGAAGTCAAAACCTACTGGGATGACGACTGTTTATGAACACCCGTTAGAAGTGATGCCATGTGCACCAAATGGTCCCGACCTAAACCCCATTGAAAACATTTGGGGTTATATTACCAAAAAATGTATGAAAGGAATTTCCACCCACAACATTCAGAACAACTTTGGCACGAAATTCTGACTATTTGGAACGCAATGAATCAGGACGAAAATATTATAAGACCATTTATACATTCTATGTCTCATCGCTTACAGGCAGTTATTGATAAAGACGGAGTAATGACAAAATATTAAATAGGTTTTTGTTCTTATTTGCTCCTGTTGTTCCATTTGTTATTACTTTCTATTATGTTTTCATGAATTTTATATAATCGTTTTGTATAATAACCTTTCATATTAAAATTACATGGCTTTAGGTTTGAATTATTGATATGACAATTACGGATATTTAATCAACTAAAATAATACAAATCCATGGCTAATCGATTTAAAAATGTCCTAGTTTTTTTTATATCAATAGTACGTTCACATACTTGTGAGCTTGGGGAATATAAAGCTGTGTGGGGGTATCCCGCAACAGTTACCTTCATGGAAGCGATGTTTGCACTTCCTCTGATTAGGGCATTTCAAGATGTCAGAGATGAATTTCGACCCATTACTTACGGGTTTGAAATCGCCACTGGAGGCATGAAAAAGTTACGTAAACGATTCATATGTAATGATGCTCATTATACTGGGATAGATTTTAAAAAGTTTGATAAAACAGTTCCGCCTTGGCTAATTGAATTAGCTTTTGATATACTGTTATTGAACGTCGATTTGGTTGAATATCAAGACCATGGTGTTGCAGATGCCCGAAAAATGATTACCTTATTTTACGCTTTGAGAAGGTATTTGATTGAGACTACAATAAGGACCGCTGATGGCTGCCGGTTTAAGAAGTTCTCTGGAATAGCAAGTGGCAGTTATTTTACCCAGTTGGTAGGATCAATAGTTAATTGTATTCTAGTTAATTGGATGTCAAATGAGCAGTTCGGAAATTATCCTCTTGATTGTTTGTTCCTAGGAGATGATTCGTTTATCTCCTCAACAAGAAGGTAGGATTTGGATTAGTGTAACCGATTCGTTAATAAAATAGGAATGGAGGTAAATGTTGAGAAAAGTGACCAAAGTGAATGAATGGGCAATTAAAATTCCTTGGGTATAAAATTGGAAATGGGCAGCCGCTGAAGGAACACAGTGAATGGATTGTTGCTCTTCTGTACCCAGAACGTCCAGATCAAGAGTTTTCAGATGTGCAGAATAGAGCTTTGGGATTGTATTATGCTAATATGTGTGTTGATCAAGAATTTGCACGCATTTGTCGCACAATTGTAACTCTAACAAAATTTGATATATCATTCACAGCTAATTTTGAACGGATGTTGAAACACATAGGTGTTGCTGTGTCCGAGTTAGATCCTTTAAACTTACCGGATCCACTGTACTTTACAAAATTTATGTAACAAAGGTTTTAAGCCCCGGGACGTTAAAACCTGAAGAATTTGCAGCGACCATTGTTGTAAACAATTGGTTATTTCAACTGCTGCAAAAGACCTACAACCGCTTCTAGCAGATTCGACGTGCATGCAATCCGTCCTATTTTAGATCGTCGCCCAAGGACTCGGCGTGCGCGATAGGAGAGCGTGTCCAGCGAGCCTGCAGTATTCCCGTGTAACCGAGGTTGCAGCCCTACTCAGCAACTGGAATATCACCCTAGTTATTAATTCGGTATTCAGCGTAATTTACATTTCATATTAATTTGTTAATTTATTTATTTAAAAACATTATACTTAATTCTGAATGTTAGCTGGTGTTATCGTTGATCTACTCCATATTTGAGCAGAAGAACAATTCTTCGACTAGAGCTAATCCGAGGCATAAAGTTTAACACCCTTAGTAAAAGGGGTGAAATATTACAGAGAGCCCTTCGCAGGGACTTTGCGAAATATTACAATACAGTATTTTATTTACTTTGCATAAAATAAAAACCAAAACTGGAAATTCCAGTTTTTTAGGAAATTTTGAAAACTAAAAATGAAAGGTCAAATTTATTTCCAGATTGTTAATAAGCAGAAAAATACGCAACTTTGCCCTAATTTAACCGACCTCGTATCTCTTAAGATTACCGATATCCACATGCTTAAGCTCGAAAAACGGACACCCAGTACAAACTTAAAAACTTTTCAAGCACACGGCGACGTAAACGTAAACATTTTAACGTGGAATATAGAAGGTTACTCAAATGTTATTAACTGGGCCCAGAAAGCAACATTAGACCAGCTGGTGGAATTTTTATTTTAACTAAACCACATATGTAACCTTACATACACACTCGTATGTAAACTGCCTATCCATGGAAACAAATATATGTAGAATCTATTGTTTCTACGTCCACCCTCAAACAGAGATCCAGGAAATAGTCCAGCTTATCGCTGAACAACTACAAGATACCACCGGTAATACTATCGTTTCAGGTGATTTTAACTGCTGGATCGATATACGTGATTCTAAAGGAAGAGAATTAATTCAAGTAATGGGTTATTTAGCATTCGAGGTCGCCTCGAAACACGAACAGCATATATACTGTTATGATACAACACTAAAGGTGTATTGGAATCAAATTTGTTAAAATTAGGTTGGAAATGATTTGGGATTACGTCAAGCTATTTGTTGCTGAGTGGATCTTCCAGAAGGGTGTCGTCGGAGAGAGGAGGCGCATTCTAGGAGGGTAGCAGTTTACTGTAGCAGGTGGATGTCCAGATTTGCTCTGTTTGCTGGTTGCTGTCGAGAATTTGGAGTTTGCTGATATTACACGGTGAGGACGTGTGGTCTATCTGTGAGCAGTGCATTGCAGAAAGGTGCTTGAAAGGGTCGATTTGCAGATCAGGAAGAGGTTGCTGTTTGGAGTGTTGTATGAACCAAATACAAGGTGGGTGATTTGTTATCAAAATCCTAACTAGAAACTAAATAAAGACAATAAGGTGAAATTAATTAAGAAATAATTACTTACTGTGTTTTTTTAATATTATTGTGTACCATTCAAGTGATTGGGCATTTGTCATTAGAATTTCAAATTTGTTTGACAGTCGGTTGACATACGCATTGTGACTTATGCAAATGAGAATTAAAATATTAGAACACCAATCTTTCAGAAAGCAAGTAACTAGATAAAAGAATCCACGCCTGATTTTTCAGGAGCTACCTATAATAGTAATTATTGACATTAGAATACAAAAAGGGCAATTTGTAATTTAAAGAAATTGATTAATATCAATACTTGAAGGTTCAGTTAATAAATAAGGCACTGCAAAGAGGAGTCAGTGCAATATTTTGCACACAATGGGAAGAGCAATATCGACCGTATCCTTTTTAACTTGAGTATTAATAAAAGTCTAATTAATGCATCAGTGATGCAGAACTTAATTTAAAAGCATTAAAGAGTAGTTACAATGTTCAGAATCAAGCAAGCAGCTGTGAGAAGACAGGAAAACCAAATCAACACTAGAAGATCGATCAACATCGAGAAATGAATAGATGATCCAAATTTAAGTGCGCTTAAAAGTGATGATATAATAGAAACTGAAACCGTTGCTCAAATAATTTCAGAATCAGCTGATACCCGCATTAAAAATAGAAGTTGTAAGCCATGGTTCGACACGGATTGTAAGACTATGTCTAAAGTCCCTGAAAAAAACAACGACCATGCGGCCCCACGTAAAGAATCCAAACAACTTATCAAAAACAAGAAACGTACCTACGAAGACACCAATCTAACACACAATGTCCTTGAATTGGAAAAAAACCTTGAACTATCCTCGCAAAGTTTAAGGCTACGGCTACACCTTAGGTACGGAGTGATAAGAACATTTTAAATTGCTGTTTTTACAACCGATCACATGTCTACCGGTAAATCAACAGACACTGGAAATAACCTCTGGTACAATAATCAAATAACCAAAGAGGAAATGTCGCAAAACGTTGTTAAACTTAAAAAACATAAAGCTGCTGGTATACATAATGTCACGAATGAACAGATTGTAGCAGTGTGTCCCTTTCTAACAAACTGGTGGGTTAATATTTTTAATATTATTTTAGAAATCAGTAACATCCCAATGTCATCGAAAATCTCCAAAGTGAGAATGATGTACAAAAGGAAGGTAAATCCAATACATCCATATTCCTACTGATGAATAGCGTTACTTACCACTCAGTTCCAACTGTTAACAAGGATTATTAATAGCAGGGTTATATCACACTTAGAAACAATCTCCCGCCACAACAATATGGTTTTAGTAAAAATAAAAGCTGCGAAAAAGCCATAAATGTGCTAATTAACGAAATAAAGACTGCCACATCAGGATCACGAAGGGTAACTAGTATATGCCATATTTATTGACTCCAAAAAACCTTTGATTGAGTGGACAGTAATATGCTATATCACAAGCTCATAAAATTAGGCATCAAAGGAAAGGAATATAATTTAATACGTGAAATTCTAAACACCAATTTTATTTAAAAAAAGATAATAGGAGAGAGTCATCTAACCTAATAAATCAAGAACGAGGAGCACTACAAAGAGATTTCCGAAGCCCAATCATATTTCTTGCGCTAGTGCAGAACTTACTAAACGCTATAAAAATACCAGAAACAAGCTGCCTAATGTATCTCGTCTTGTATTCAAAAAACCTTAACTAACCTCAGGCAAGTTTGAATCACCTGAATTCTTGGTGCAAAATAAATAAGCTGAATATTAATCCTACAAAAAGTAAGGTGGTGAAATTTAGAAGAGGCAAATATAAAATAAATGATGAATTATTTATAGGCAATCGACGAATCGACTTTACTAATGAGTATGAATATTCAGGTGTTACACTTCAGCCAAGGTTGGCCCTAACGCAGTACAGCTACACAAAAAGCAAGAAAATGACCCCAATAATTAGGTCTTTAAAATACCTACAAAATCTAAAACTGAGCACTGCAATTAAGCTACATAACATCAAAATTCGGACATCAGTGACTTATAGCTTTAAATTCATATGTTCACTACTATTCACACAACACCTTCGACAGCTAGACAAAATTAAAACCCCTTCTCTTAAAAAGGTACTAGGTCTACCAAAGCATGCATCTAATACATTCACTTTCCATCTGGCAGATGTGAACAGTACGGGGGAAGGAATTATTTAGAATTTCCAAGATATGAATTCTACAGTAGTTGTCTAACACAAGGAAATAAGAGAAGAAAAGAATACAAAGTTCGTGATTGACAGATTTACGGCTGGGCCAACATTAACGTCACAGGTAGGTACGGAAGGTACTAAACAAAAGCAATAACATTTTATAATGTAACTCTACATGGTTATCATCATCTCCTTTGTAAGGAAACACATTTTCATTACCCATTACACAGTTACGCATATATGTCTGTGACAACCCAGCAGATAGATACCACATATTAGACTGTGAAAAACAAGAAAACCGGTCAATAGCACACTAAACTAACCTAGTAACTTGACTTTTATTGTATTTGTATTAATTCGACTAATCTGACCAATTGTAAGTTTAATATTTATTTTAACATGGTTTTATTGCTATTAAGTCTATGCGGTGTTTACTAATGCTGATTTGTATTGTTTATTGTTGTTAATCATAGATGATATTTTATATATGATGTTATTCTATCGGCAACTATTGGTGTAAAATAAATTACTTACAGAAAACGAATAGGCTCCTTGGAAATTTATGATTATTGATACGGTGATGCAGCAGTAACCTCATTATTTTAATAGTTCATTTGAAATTACCGCTATTACTATCTCTGTGCTCTCGACTTGATATTGATCGGTTTCTTGGCGCAGCCGCAGACTCCTTCCGCAGTTCAGTTGTTACACTATTTCGAAATTTAATTTAAAACAAAAACGTTAAATGACATTTGTAGCTTTGTGTTTAGGAAGTGTTATATGAAGCAATATTTCCGTAGAATGATTATACATCTAGTTCAAGTAGTAGTAGCCTCATCACTGATGATGTGGGCATTATTGTGAGAAGACAAAAACATATCGTAAAAACCAAAATTACGTCGAGAAACTTGACGATGTAGAATTTTTTGATAAATTTCGATAACAAAAACAACATTTTCACTTTTGTTGGATGAAATAGAAAATGGAATACGGCTACCTACAAATCAGTGAGTAAAAACAAGTTATTTTGTTAGAAGTGGTTGTAATAATAATGTAATAATAATAATGGTGAGGCACTAACACCCCATGAAGGAGCTTGGCCTGCAAGGCGGAAGGTTAGAGCTTCCGTATCCTCGCTCTCAAACCCGGCTGTCGCGTGTCAAATTCATGACACGTGGTGACGTGGTGAGCACCACGCATTAGACAGCCGCATTATTACCCCTTGTTCTTTCGAACGCAGGTTCCCAATTATTTAAAGCGACTGGGTAGGCCGCCCGCCAGGCATCGATCTGGGATTTGAACTCCAGACTTCCGCGCCGCAGTCCGATGCTCTAACCATCAGAGCCACGCTGGCGCTAGAAGTGGTTGTAGTCAACCTATTATGCGGTTGTTGCTGACCTTAAGATTTCTTGCCAATGGAAGCATATTACTTGTAGCAGGGGATTTTGTTGGGGTATTCAAATCATCTTCCAAGATGTGCGATGGAGAAGAAACGGAAGAAGTAGCTTTGGATTTTTATCGAATAGCAAGATTTTCTCGAACTATTGGTGCTATTGATTATACTCTTGTAGAAATCACCAGGTGGTGAGACGCTGAAATATTTCGGCCACGAAAAGGTTTTTTTTTGCTTTGAACGTACAAACCATTTCAGATGCCAATTCGAGAATCAGAAATATCGTCGCACGTTGGCCTGAATCAGTTCCTGGCCACACTATTTTCCACAACAGTTTGACAAAGCGACAATTTGAGGAGGGTCACTTGGTTGGAGACAGTGGGTAACGTATTGAAAATTAATGGTTAAAGTGGAACAAGCAAATATTGTTGCAGAAAATTTATATAATGAATCCATTATTTGCACAAGGAATGTCATCATACTACATGGTGCGTGGAAACGACGTTTTTTATTCTGTCCCAAGGCATTCAACTGAATCTCAACACTGCCATGAGTGTTATTGTAGCTACAGCTAACACATAACATAGCCTTAAATATGCATGCGGATATCCCTCTAGATTGGATAGTCAATGATGGGGGGTTAAATGACGAACAAGAAAACAACTCTGAAATTAACGGAGATCCGATAGGTCGTCAATTTAGATAACTTTTAATAACTAAGCATTTTGTAAGGTGGTAAATATTTATTTATTTATAATTAAAATATTAACTAAATTTACATCATTTCTCTTCTCCATTTATAAATCTAAATTTCTATGTTCTTGCATAACCGGTTCTTCCTTTCGCTGCAGACTTTCCAACACTTTCTCTACCAAGAGTCTTTTGGCTCTATAATATTGCTCTTTAGCTTCCACCACAGGGTTACACACTGTTGGACGCAATTTCTGATTTTTGGGTCTTTTCAGTTGACGAGGTGTGTAACTCCACTAAAATTCAATACTTGGTAATATTTACTTCATAAATAGTAGTCGATGCTTAAAGTGGGGTTGAGTTTTAATAATAAATGAAGGACTTGAAGTCTTCCCCACGAATTTATTTGTTTTTAAAAAACGGTTGACAAGATTTTATGTGTGTACGTGACTAGTTTCGACAAATTGCCATCATCAGACGTAAAAATTGTTAACAAAGGCTAAAAATGATTAATGTTAGGGATACCTAAGAGATAGCTTAGATTATCGTTAAAAGTAACATTTGGTGCCTGAGGGGCAAGTTACAATTATAAACCTATGGAAACATTTCTAAACAAAAATTGCGAGAATTAAAAACTGACAAGTTAAATTGCAAAATATGTACTTACTGGGGAAGAAAATATTCAAAACTACAGTTTAGAGTTGAAATTTAAATTTACATTTCCCTTTTGAGGGCGATGAACATTTATTGAATAAACGAGCCAAAGGCCCACTTCTTGGAAACGACTCCATTATAACTTGCCCCTCAGGCACCAAATGTTACTTTTAATGATAATCTAAGCTATCTCTTAGGTAAGTCGTTCGCTTTATTGTTAAGGTATCCCTAACATTAATCATTTTTAGCCTTTGTTAACAATTTTTACGTCTGATGATGGCAATTTGTCGAAACTAGTCACGTACACACATAATATCTTGTCAACCGTTTTTTAAAAACAAATAAATTCGTGGGGAAGACTTCAAGTCCTTCATTTATTATATTTACTTCATGTTGCAAACTGAAATACATACATTATCTGAGCTTAAAATTTCATCAACTGTTGGGTTTGTTGTTATTGTTATGGAAGGTGAAGTTGTGGAAGGAATATTCCTGTTCATTGTTAAATTTTCACCAACCATCTGTAAATGCAACATAAACGGAAATTCATCAAATTAAAAGGTTGTAGTCATTACTTTAGTATACACTTCTAAAGTATCTTGCATGCTCAGTTTCTAATGTTGCCTCCGCCTCAGTGGCTAATGACGACTGCTTGCCTGTGGCTGTGATACTCTTTTCATCCTACAACAGAATGGACCTGTTGAAATTTTTGCATGTATAAATTCAGAATACCATAATTTCACAAAAATGCACACTCGCAAAGTCAA
This sequence comes from Agriotes lineatus, assembly GCA_940337035.1. Taxonomy (NCBI): domain Eukaryota; kingdom Metazoa; phylum Arthropoda; class Insecta; order Coleoptera; family Elateridae; genus Agriotes; species Agriotes lineatus. The sequence goes on from CALNHX010000896.1 coordinate 101,695, forward strand.
ATTCGCTAATAGTAAGAAAAATATAAAAACTACTAGTACACATTTTCAATAAACGCACATAATTAGCTACATCCTTTACTTCCACCACAGCATCACTATCAAATTCTGAAGGCACCAACCACCGTTTTGTGATTGATTATCTCAAGGATAGCCAAAAGGACAGGGTCATATTTGACATCCTTGCATGGCCCACCACCAGTTCCATACATGCGCAACCATAACTTTAAGAAGTTCGGTTTTGAGGTCCTCATACTTTACCTGTAATTGCTGTAAGAGTCTTTTTACAGACAGTTGGGTGTTGAATGCCATTTCCACATTTTTCCATACTTCAAACTAGAAAAAATATTTATCAATCCAAACAATTATTTATTTATTTCGTTTATTTATTGATACTAGCCTTTACAGAAAAAAATCAATTACAAAGGTTATATAAATACATATCGTAAAAAACGTCGTGTTAAGAGGTCATATTCTACACATACAAACCTAAAATGGCATTATTGAAAAAGGAAAAACAACGCCCTGATAACAATTAAATAACAAATAATACTCTTACTGCTACGTAGACATAAATTTAAACCTATTCTAACAATATTTCCGTATTTAATACGTCACAACACTAATCAATTAAAATAAATTAAATCAGCTTACTTAGTGAATAAGCCGGTGCAAAAAGAAACCGAATCACTTTGCATTTTATAATTAAAGCTCAGACCCGTACCCAACACCGACCAAATAAACCAATACACCAAACACAAAAATCTGTTCAATTTTCAGTAAATGTGACGTGATAGTGACACATACTGTACATGTAAATCATAATATAAATAAATAACTTTTTGTAGCAAAACGGAAAAGACAGCCATTATCTTAATATGTACAACAATAACATAAAAATATTAATAATTAATAATTCGGGGATTTAAAGAGTTTCATTACGGTTGTTTTAAAATTAGTAGAAGATTGAACAAATATATCTAACTTACTATGCATTTTGTTATAACCATCCCATATTCGATTAACGGACGAAAAATATAACATATTAGTTCTAGCCCTTTGAACATAAAAAACCGAGGCACTTCTACAAACAATATGTGCAACAATTGTTGAAAAACTAAATTATTCAGTAAGTGTTTATACGACTGTAAATGTGGATATATTCCGGTTATTTTCAAGTACAGACATTGTAGGTACATTTTTTGAACTCTTTCAACTCGTTGTTTATTTATATTATATATTGGGTTCCATAGTGTTGAACAATATTTAAGTTTAGTTCTTACTAAAGCAAAAAAATGAACGATTAATACTGGTGATGTTTCTAAAACTATGAGTCTTTCGAATTCTATTTACATGCGCCTTAAAACTTAGTTTAGCATCGAAAATTACTCCCCAATCACGCATTTCTTCAGTCCTCGACAGTATATGCTCATCCATGCGATAATGAAACTGAATGGTATTCTTTTTCTATGATATGATAGTACACAACATTTTTTAATATTGCATTGTAATCGTTTTCTATAGGACCATTCTAAAACAACGTTTATATCAGATTGCAGCTTTTTGGTCATTTTCAGAATTTATGTTAAGCCAAAGTTTCACATCATCTGCATACAGCAAACTCTTTGAGAAAGTGATGCAGTTGAGTAAATCATTAATTAACAATATGAAAAACAGTGGTCCCAAATTAGCTCCCTGTGGTACACCAGAATTAATTTTATATTTATAAGAGGCGGTTGAAGCATTATAATATGAAAAAAACCTTTTCATCACAATTAATCCTACTGGTTGCTTTATTTTCAAATATCTTTTTATATTTCCTTATATCCCCTATTAAAATCAATTGCTCGTCTATTTATGTTGAAGCTCTGTACCAAATTTGAAATTGATAGCTTATTAAATACTTCACTTATTAAAAATAATCAGTGTTAAATTTCAAACTTTGGCGCCCTGTACATCGCACGTGCGGATCTAATGAAAAATGGCATTATAAAAGTCATATTATTTTTGCTCACGGAATATGTGGTTAACCGATTGACCTTCTTTTTACGGACACCCTGTATATCTTAGCCATGCGTCTATACCTTTTACTTCCTTTTACTATAAAGGAAGTATTGGATTCACCCCAAAAATTCGAAATTGAGTTTTCAACGGATCTTCACGTTTTAGAGTCCCCTGATCCCAAAAAACATATTTTTTTTCATTGGTCTGTCTGTCTGTGTGTCTGTCTGTGAACAGAATATCAAAAAGGAAAAGAGGTATGGCGTTGAAACTTCATATATAAGTTTTGTGTACTATGTAGATGAGACAGCAAGCTTTTGAAGAAAATCGCATAACCGGAAGTAGCTGTTTATTCTTGTAATTTTTCGGTTTTTTTCGATTTTTTCAAAAACGGCTTTAACGATTTTTTTTAAACTTTATATTTTTATTACATTTTTAATGTGTATTGATGTGAGATAGGTGATTTTCCAGTTGAATACTTCTAAAGTGGGTTTCTTTTGTTTTTTTTTTCTATTTTTTTTATTAACTCCTATTTTAAATAAAACACCCGGTATATTATTACATTTTCGAATTCACCTTAAAATTCTAGAGAAAATTTGTCTCTTCAACTAACACTCTATTTTGTACCGTTTTTGTAGAATTTTTAATTTTTGAAAATTTTTGACAAATTTTTAAAAATTAAAAATGAAATTTTTGACTAATTATAAGATCACTGTAAAAGGAAGTTGTGTGAGTGTATCACACCAGATTTTTTTCAATTGTAATTCATATTAGTAAATTGTAATTCACAAAGCCTAAATTCTATTTCAGAAAGTTAAATTGTAATCCAGAAAGCGTTAATTGATATTCAGAAAGCATCATTTGTAATTCAGAAACCATCAATTGTAATTCAGTAACCAAGGGACGACCTTTATGAAGAATTATTATGTAGATACATACACATAGTAGTGTGTAAAATTTACAATAAAGTTAATATTTCTTGTAAAAAAAGAGCATCGGATATAAAAAGCTCTTAGTAACAGCATATAACAATGACGTGAAATCTATAATGGACAATTTTAAAGTTAATTTATTTCCAACCAAAAGATGACAAACAAAAATTACCTGTCCGAAGGTAAATATTAAATATTTTGCAAACTGTACACACACCTAGTATGTAATTTTACATAAAGGTCGTCTTTCGTTTCTTAATTGCAAATTATGCGTTCTGAATATCAATTAACGCATTCTGCATTACAATTTCCTAATTTGAATTACTAGTTATACTTTCTTACAATTTACTAATCCAAATTACATTTGACGCCTTCTGAATTACAATTTATTAATCTGAATTACACATGTTACACTTTCTGTTCTTCTATTAATCTCATATCGATTTGTTCGTTTAGAGAATAACGATACTGATTATTATGTTCCATTTCGGAATAAATTGTTAAGTCAACTAACAAGATGAATGGAGAGTAAAAAACTTAATTTATTCTTTTTACTTTTGACATGACATTAGACGCCTTTTGTTTTCCATGCTAACTGTTATTTTTATCCAATTTCAATGGGCAATTCATGGGACTTGCGTATTACACATTACATATTAAATTTTTCAGTTTTAGATAAAGTGGTGCATGCTGCATGTCATTAGATTGGTAATTAAATTTGATATTTAATGGCAAGATGGCCCTTAGTAGGTGCCATTTAAATGACTTTTTCTTGAAAACGCCTTCAACAAATTGTATTCTTTCCTGAATGATTTTATATTAATCTATTTGATGAAATAACTATTATTATGAGTTGCTAGAGTTACTTAGAACAGATTTTCCGATGCACGGCCTTCTATGTTCAAAAATAAAATTGAAAACATATTTTTCTTTTGGAAAAATAACAATTTGACCAGATTGTCGTATGTAGTTTGGGCCGTAGATTCCGAAAACTATAAAATATACAGGGCGATCCAATAAAAAAAATTAAAGTTGATGGCATTTCCGGCGAAACCGGAACTCGGCCATTTTGACTATATCTGTTCATCAATTGGAATATATGCCCAATACTCTCAAACTAAATTTGATCTAAATCGGTTAATAAATAAAGGAGATATTAGCATGGCCCTAGTTTCATTGTCACCCGGTATAGTCTCATTGAGTAGAATATGTACCTATAATTTCAGAAAATGTTGATGATTCTTAACATTTTAATTAACAAATAGGTACTGGTCAAAGTGAAGAACAAGAATACTGAAGTGGGCGCCAGTATGTTAAGAATCATGAAAATATTCTGAAATTACAAGTATCCATTCTACTCAATAAGAGCTTTCAAATGAGGTGTCATTATACCTTCTATTCAATTTAAGAAGATATTTAATTTGTTGCCGAGGGGCCATTTGGAATTTTCGATTAACCTCAACTGCTTCAAAAGATCTAAAAATCGGTGTAGTTTATTTCCCTAAAATTTACTAAAATATTGTGACGCATTTAAGTTGGGGGGGGGGGGGGGGACTTTTGGTCCTCACTCTATATTGTGAACTATTGCGATGATATTTCACCCCAGTATTATGATATGGTATTGCACCTGAACGCTAGTCTTGCTTAGTTTTAGTTTGGGCTAATTGATAATTTCAGATGGCAAGATTAGCATGTTTAATTATCAAATACTTTATTGTAATTTATACAGCGTCGAGTAATTTTATTTAAATATTAAAAGCAGCATTGTGTTAATATAGGATAACTTAGGATAAGGTTCCGATTATAAATTAATGTTTAAGAATGAAGTATGCAGCAAAGTATTTGTAGGGTGGGTTGCACGCTCATGCCCAGCTCTGCCGTGTAGTCTATCACTGGAATGTTGGGATTTGTGGTGCGCGGATTGCGCTGGCTGGTAGATCCGTGTGGTAGCTTTCAGATTATCTACCGCTTTCTGGTAAATTTTATACTGAAAAATGCTTTTTTAGGCGATCATTACAAAAGTGGCGATTCTATTGCCCCTTTTGCCGCCGTAAAGTTTTACTTTTTTGTACACATCCGTCAAACTACTTTTTTGGAACTGCTCTGTCAGAAACTACTTCATGAACACTTTTTACGTACCTATATAGGCAGTTTCATAAAGATTTTTCATTAAATCTGTCGGTTGCTACACGAATGCTGCCGTGCACCCGTGGTTGCATAATATGCCTAACTAAAATCAGCTGATGAAATCTAAATCGACGGCCATCCAGATGGCGTTTTGTCAACGGCTGTCAACCCAAAATAAAATACTTGTATTTAAATAATTTTTTTTAAATTTCATTTAAAAAAGTAGGCTTTTTTTTAATTAATTTCTGTGTGTGAAGTGCAACTTTTTTTCACTCATTTAGCAATGAACGATTCTAATTTGACGTTTCCTTAGTTACCAATAGACGTTTCCTTAGTTACCAGAACTGACCAACGCACTTGACTAAAATGAAGGCAAAAACAATTCTATACAAAATAGGCTTGGATTTGAATATTTAATGAAATTTTAAAAAATCTTCTAGTCAACTCGTGTTAGCGTGCTTATTTTTCACGCGTGTGGAATATTAAACTCGGCTGCGCCTCGTTTAATAACCCTCCACACTTGTGAAAAAAATCGCCTTACATTAACACAATTGTTGGTTAAATAACTATTATTCAAAATTTAGAACGCAACTACCTAAATCTAAGCTATTAATATCTACTTAAGTATTCATCACTTGAACTTGTTACTACTGTTATTAATATTGATAGTAAACGTGCAGTTAGTGCAATTTGAAAAGTGGAGCCCACTGGAAGAGCTTGAAGAGGGTGACTCATTGTTTATTAAAGAATTATGAATATTGTCAAACAGAAGCCCATTTTCTGTGGTCGCAGTGGTGATACTAGTGGGAAAATAAGACGTTGGACGACCAGTGGTGTTAGTAGGAACATTAGAAGTCGAAGGGCCATCCCTGCCTGTCACTTCCATTTTGCTGGATATGGAATCTTTTATATAGCCTTCAGCTGCAGTCGAAGATTTCCATCCCCCAAGGTGCTTCAACATAAGGATATCACCTCCAGCTTCAACCAGTAGTGAGGCTGAACTCCTTCGAAAATAATGGCCTGTGTAACTACTGGCGTTTGGTAATTGCAAATATTGTGCAATTAACGATGCTATCTTTCCAAATGTATGCCCTCCGATCACCTGCGTTGAGCATTTTCCGTTGCGGTAATTTATAAAAAACGTCTTATGTTGTATGCGTGGTGGTCGTAGGGCTAAATACTTTCTGAAAAGATGTAAAACCTGTACAGTTTCCAGAATTTCATCAGTGACGGTAAATATTCCTTTTTTGCCGGTTTTTGTTTGCGGGATAGTGATCACTAACATGTTCCCCTTGTCTTCAATATCACATAATCGACATTTTTCGTAATTCTTCACACCTTCCAGTTAGTCCAATTATCATGCAAACCTACACATACAAGGTAAGCAAAGCCAAATCATGATGTAAAAAACCTAATCATACCTTCCACATTAAATAAGTCTCATCAGGAGCTTCCAGCAAAAAATTTTTAATATCATCCCTAGTAAATACAGAGGATTTTTTGGCCAGGTAACCTCTATTTTGCTGTTTTAAAAATGCGACTACTTTTGTAAATTTACTGATGTCAGTGTCGTTTTTAATAATTACTGTTGCCTTTACCATTGAGTACAGAGACCATAAAGTTGAAGCTTTGCATGATTTGGCCTTTTCAGAGAAAAACGCCAAAAAAACATTTTCGGTGCAGTGTTTTATGTTCTTTGTCCTGCACCACTCAACAAAATTTTCTTATTGTTTCAGATAAATTTGCTGGGATTTTGCGGGGAGCAAACTTAAGGTCGCAACACTTGCAGCTTCCAGAATTTCACCGGGGGTGTCTGAACTACCGCTATCGCTCATTTTAAAAGGCTCAAAACACAAGCGATGAAGCTTAATGTTAAATTTGACAGGAGATTCTTTTATTTTTAGTTGTCTAAATGCTTTTGTTTTTAGTTGTCTAAGGTAACTATGTTTTTCAAGAAAATGTTCTGAAAAAAAATAATTTTGGGACCAAATGTTTGAATTCTTTTGTGATGATCGCCTAAAAAATGTTGTGTGCACCTCGACCAAAAGTGCTTTTTTGGCCTCATCTGAATTGCAGCCTCGGCCGCAAACAACAGATTCGGCCAAAAAAGATCACTTTTACGGCCTTGATACACAATATACTATTGGATCCCACTACCTGCTGTAGATTTTTTGAGAAGCTTCCGCTTGGCTCGGACCGATTTACATTCGTGCAATAAAATATATACATTCTACCACCATCTTATTAATCTCCAATCTGTTGTCATGACCCACTGTTACAATTATATGAATTGTTACTTGGCTTAAATAAGATGATTTTACATTTAATAAGAAATATTCAATGCAAAGGTTAGGAAAACTACAGTGTAATCTGAAATAACCTAGAAACAAAACTAATATGAAATTTAAAAGTTAATTTATTTATAAATGAGGCGTATACTTGCAATAGCGGCTACATCAATTTTAAGAAAATTTACAGAATGGAAAAATATAAATTAACAAGGAGGATTTTTTTCAATTATATGGATTATACTACCTTTGATGAGACTCGACTTCAAGCAGAAATTGGTAAATCCTGTACAAATAGATGTTATAGGGATTTTAACTAGAGATGCGGCCAATTTTGCAACAAACATATTGATGTGGCCGGTTTTGCAACAAACTAAGAAGATAAAAATAATGCTAGCCTGTGCTATTTTATTATTTTAAGAACGCACAAAAATAACAAAATAATTATGTGGTTGTACTGCCTAATTATTATTGTTCTCTGAATGTTCTTTTTTGGCAGTGGTCTAAATTAACACACTGGTAAAAAACAAGGTAACTAAATGTTTGTAAACTAAAAACATAATAAAGCAAGAACAAGATTTTAATTAAATGTTGGGCTGTTCTATTTCTTCAGGCTTTTCGCAAATGGCAACTTCAGAAACTTCAAAAAATAGTTCGTTGTCGGTCAGTATATTTTTTTAATATTGTAAGAAATCAATATCTTGCCATTTTCCATTATGTTTTTTCAGTATTGTGTTTATATCTTGGAGCTTCTCTTCTTTTACCCTCATGCCTCGTGGAATCTTCGTCAAGATTATGTTTCTAATTTGTTTTCCGCCTTTCATCACACCTCTTGGAACTCCAAACTCTGATCGGTAAGCTTCTTCACCTTGTATCAGAACCTCATTCTTCTTGGATCTCATTAAAATGAATCTTTTAGTAGGAAGGAACTTAAAGTGCCACTGAACAGGAGGCTTTATAAATTTATCTAATGCAGCTTTCCAGTTATATAGAGGACAATCGGTGCCTAAATATGTTACAGACGCATGCTGTTTTATAATGTCAAAATATTCGTCTGGTTTTACCATTATTTCTGTCTTGCGAATTTTCTTTTCGATTTGTGCAAAGACCCTGTCTGGTTGGAGAGAGGAATGCCCTACTATAGGGAATACCACCTCTACTCTTTTTAAATTAATGGGTGCTTCAGTGTGAAACCAATATGCCAGCATCCCCAAAAATACACTGTTTTTTTTACCTCCACACCCATCTACCTTTCTCAATGGTAAAGTTATATAAGTAAAGTTGTCTTTTGTAATATACGATTTGATCAGGGACCCTCGGAATTGGAAAATTCTTTTGGCAATCGAAAGATATAGTTAGTAGGTTATCCTTCTTCTCTTTTAAAATATTATAAAATGCTGTATATTTCATTTTATGAAGCCTTCTTTCGCAAATTAATGCATCTTTAACCGCTTGGTCTTTCTCAGTTTTTAATTTTTCTGTCAATTCAAGGCACTTTCAACACACATCAGTACGAGGTGTGCCAAAACCAATGTTGAATCTTGTGTTAAAAACTCTTCTAAAATAAGCACATTTGACTTTCAATGAATTATCACAATATTTATTGTACATTGCATTTTCTGAATGTTAAATCACTACTTAAATAAACGCGAACACTCGACTTAGACCGACAGTAATGTGACTCGATGCATTGAAATGTTTTAATGAAGTTTATAACCGGACTCCGTTTATCGTCATACAATTTGGTGCGACGATCTCCACCACGACTTTCTTTTGGAAGAACACCGGTAGTTACAAACCTCTTGGCAACATCCTGTACGCGATGCTATTTTAGATTTAAAATTTTGAGAAATGCATCTCGAGAGACAGGTACTGTTTTTGTATTCACTTTGATAAAATATTTTATAATAGTTGTAGGATTTTCACGAACAGCCCTAACAGATGTACATATTTTCAGTGGGGCACTCGAAATACATTTTAAAATAAATCCATCCTGGGTAAGAGCATAAAAATTATCATGAAATTTTCTTATTTTTACGACGGTCAGTTCGGAACATTTGTATGCTTTATCCTTTGTGCTATGTCTACATTTGGGTTTCACAGGTCCCAAAACCAGCATATACCTATAACAACACCGGTCTGTAGTTTATTAATTTTTAAACAGTCTTAAAGTAACAACAATAGAGTTAGGTTACAACACTTAATCACGTACCTGCACTTTTTTGCCTTATTTCTCTTCCACTCGCTTGGATTACAAACTTTTTTTCGTGCTTTGTCTAGAGGCGAGCTATTGCAAGTAGACGCCTCAAATATCAAATGAATTATAATTAGTTATATATTTTAAATCGAGTAGGTACGCCATAGTCATACAATTTTTAACATAGCATGTTACTATGGGGATCTAAGATTAAAAAAAGTAAATTTTAAGATTTAATACAGCAAAATTTTGTATTGGTAAAAACTAATCAAACCCAATACAATTATAATTGATACAGGATGGGAAAACACGTAAGTGTTGCACATAAGTAAAAGGCCAACGCAAGATTTTGGTCATCAGTGATATTTGGATTGTGGAGGGCCTGTAGTCAAAAAGTGTTGAAATTTTATTCTTTGTTTGTTTTGTAAGTAAAAACTGCATGAAGAGTAAGTTGTGTTTAAGATATTCTAGCTGCATTGGATTCATGCAATCTTCATCTTGCGAAGGTTTGTAATTCTTTTGCCGATATAAAGGAAACAATATTGGTAAAAGTCCAGGTGCAGGTCGTTGCAGTGCAGGGCCTATCAACAACATCAATTCGCGGATACGTTGGGAGACAGCTACATCTAAAGGTGGTGAAGCCGTGCAGTTGAGATAAGCGTTGCTGTTTGGAGGTTGGTGTGCTGTTGCCAGGTTCGGAAGATGTCAGTCGGGCATAATTTCTGATCCGAAGACCAGGAAGAAGGCCTGTACTGCAGGCATAGCTAACTACTGAGTTTGGAGCACCGCAGTGAAGTAATTGAGTGGAATTACGCAGTAATCTGTTTAGAAAACAAAGAGATTAATTGATAAGCTAATAAACAATAAAAGAAAGAGTAGTTACCTATTTAAACAATATTGAAGGTGTTATTTATTGTAAAAATATTATATTGGCTTATTTGAGGTTAAACGCAGCTTTATTTCGAATTGGCAATAATACAATTCTTACTAAACAAAATAGCATTGAATACAACTACAAATAATACAATATATTGAACCTACCCTGAATTGGAGTCAATTGTTCTGTTGGAGCCAGTCAGTTAAATTTGATATTTAGTTTAATGATTCAACAAAAGGGCACAATATTAACTAGTCATCTGAAATTCTAAATATCAAAATAAATTAGCAGCTGAAAATGTAGTTAAATATATTGAAACAAATTTGGACGAAAAAGCTGCTGCTTTTATTAACACCCAAATAAAATTGGCAGACATTTCGTTAAAAGGCTCGCGTTACAGCAACAAGTACAAGCAATTTGTTGTAACGATTTATTTTTAAGGCCCTAAAGTATATAGATTTTTAGTTAAAACTTTTCGCCTGCACCCAAGAGCACCTTATGTCGAATAACTCGAAAGTGGGATATCAGGTTCTAGTGATTTTATTATTTCTGCTATTAAAACAAAAGTTGGCACATCAGAAGATAATGCTAAAACGTGCATTATTTATGTGGATGCAATGTCTTTAAAAAGCAATTTATTTTATAATAATAGTAGGGATGAAGCAACCATCACACAACTGAGGAAAAAAGATATGAGCCTGGGCAAAATGCAGTAGTTAGTTGTACTGGCAGGTGGTATGGTTGCCAATTGAAAACAACTGACTTCCTTTCTAGTTAACGAAAGCTGCAGTCGTGAAGATTCTTATGGAAGTAATTGCGTCCATGATTTACAAGACTTTTTAATAGTAATCACTGGTAACACAATTAAAAATTATCAAATCATTATGCCTACAACAAATGTATTTACACACTTACAAATGGACACTACCGATTAGCGACAACCAGAATTGCCAGAAGAAAACGTGTTTGTGGGTACTTTTTTAAAACATGTTTGAGAACACACACATGTGATGTATGTCTGAATTATTCAAAGTAAACAATAAATAGAACGACAACGCAATAATTTGTACTGTCATTTCAAGGCATATGAAAATAAAAATAAAGACACGTTTGTTTCCAAAGTTAGCAATTCACCCAAATGTAGCAATTTCTTAATAATTTAATTATAAACGTTGGAATAACGTCACCCATGCAGCAAATTCTCAAATGAATATTTTAGGTCTTTATTTGTTCGAGTAAATTAATTTTATACTTGTTACGGTATTAAATTAGCCTTACGACACTCACGGATGGGCGAGTATCGAGTACTAAACAAGTCCGAAAAAAAGGGCACGCTCACCCCGAGAAATCGTTAAAACAGGGTAAAGGGCTTGGCTCGAATGCGCTCAGGGAGATGGGCGTGGTTCAAAACGGTACACGACAGGGCAAGCGCGTCGAGGTATATACAGGGTATTGTCAAAGAAGTGGGTTAAACGGGCCGAGAAATACCCAAATAACTATTTCGGAAGAATACTCAAATAACTATTTCGGGAAAATACTTAAATAACTACTTCGGGAAAATACTCAAATAACTATTTCGGAAACCACGCTGCAACGACAGTCACAAAAACCTACCTGGAATGCTCATCCGCCACGTCCTGGCCTCACCTTACAATGGTCGCAACACAGTGACACAGTCACCCTGTAAACAAACATGCACAAGCCCCAAAAGGGCAAAAATAAGACGGTATGGTTAATACATCTACTGGGCCACTCCCAGTGACCTAAGATCTAACATACAAGTTACAAATTTATGCGACACATATGACGGCTCGTAAGATTGGCTTATAGGGTACGCCCAGCTGGGGAAGCACTTTATCTAGATTGCGGCGCGTAGCTGAGCCCAACATCACTTCCACGCCGAATGAGGTGAAACGTCGATTTAGGCCCCATCGGGCATGACGCGCGAGTGTAAAACCTGAACTTGAGTTTGAGTCACCAGAACGCCCTGTCCTACAGAAATACGCCCGCCTCGCAGCACAATATGTTCACATACAACGATAATTTTTAGTCAGAGTGTACTCTACATTACTGATTTATTTACAGAAATACAAGCCGCTTCGCAGCATAAGATGTTCAAATACAACGAAAAATGTTGGTCAGAGTGTACTCTCGTATTATTCAGGAATTCGGCAACAGATCACATCAGGCTGGCAGCACAAAATGTTAGTTCACGACGTTACATTTGAAACAGACCCTGGTATTATTCAGGAATTCGGCAACAGATCGCATCAGGCTGGCAGCGCAAAATTTTAGTTCACGACGTTACATTTGATACAGAGTACTCTGGCATTATTAGTTAAATTCACAGCAACAAAGCGGTCTGGCTGCACAGATTGGTAGCACACAACGTTGTATTTTACACAGAGTGTACTATTGCATTACTTCAGCGGCAGTCGCCGGTTTTAAAAGGGTTAAATTACAGAAACATGCGATCGAACTAGTCTATTGCACAATTTTACCTGTTTCGCGGCCTGCAGTGGCGGTAGCATCCAAGCAGCTACAGTACTTAGGTCGCACCTGGGTGAATTGACAATCCCCCTAAGCTCCTCTATGCAGAGTGAATGGCGATACCTCGGCCATCACGCCAAATAGCATGGCCGTTGTTTGGGAAGTTTCCGAAATAGGATCCTGCCTACAGACGGCAGCGTAAACTTGGTTTTAACAAACCCACATGAGAACGGAACTCCTACAACGATATGCCACGGGCTTCCTCACGCACACAAGTGCAGCATGACCTTTCGAAACAGCGTCACATCACCGACTCCCTGCGTAAACGCTCTCGTGAAGCCAACACCTGCCATCCGAGGCTGCGCTGTCCAATCAGGGCATCGCGCGCGAAGACAGTCGCTAGACGCGTCGCCACTCACCGGCGAAAATAACCAAGCTGTCCTTGTCGCTGTCGCAGGCTGAATTTTAACTATTCGAAAATCGAGACGCTTATAACTGCGGGAACACACAGCTGCCGAAATTATGCTGGAAGGGATGCCCAAAACAGTACAAATTAGAAACAACGATACCAGGGTGTACAAAATTATGCTCACTGGCGTTACAATGTTATGCAATGAAAAATATCTAAAATGGATTTGAAGTACAGCCAGGACTGCTCTGAAGGCTTAGGTGGTTAATTGAATTGCTGGGAACTACAAAATGGCCTGACATACTTTATACCAAGGGATAAAAGTACATGATTTGATCCCGCGAGTGAAGTTTATTGTCCGAGACGAAGTCGAGGGCAATAGTCATGCAAGGGATCAAAGGCACTTTGGTCCCCAGGTACATACGCGATTTTTTGCACTCTCGGATTACAAATCATGAACTAAATCTGATTTTGCTGGTTTTAAAATTTATGCGTTCAATTCGGAAAAATCGATGGCTTTGGAAATGTAGGTGAGTAACTAAGGTAATGTAAGTAATGTAAGACATTTCGAAAAAAAAACGATTTGTTACGTTTTTGCTTTCTGAATCCGAATTATGGGCGATTTTGGAAGCTCCACTGAAAATCTTGTTCCTGCCAAGATTACAGACGCTGCAGAAAAGGCTAAACTGTAATGACTTCCCAATAAATCTGCAAAATTCTATGATCAACAATACGACACGTTCAGCGAGTGGTGCAAAAAGGTAAACTGAAGATGTGCTCCTAACGTATTTTCTGGAAAAGTCAATAAATGTTAAAGCTTCTACTCTTTGGGCGCTATATTCAATGCTCAAGGCGACGATACTAGTAATAAAAAATACTGATATAAGCAAGTTCTGGAAGTTAAGTGCTTTTCTCAAGAGTAAGAACTATGGCTGCAAGCAAAAAAAAATAAAACATTTTCACAGCAGAACAAGTTGATCTCTTCATCCGCGAAGCGCCAGATGATGAATTTTTGATGGATAAAGTAAGTACATAATTATTAAAAACATGAAATAAACCTTACCTACGAATTTTCACATTACAGGTTGCGCTAGTGTTGAGCTCGACAGCTGCAAGCAGAGGAAATGAATTAATTAATCTGTCCATACACGACGTGCAAGACCTGGGTTCATCAATATTGTTCAAAATAAAGAATACAAAAACTCGAATCGACAGGACTTTCATTGTTAAAAATTCGGTTGATTTTATTTCCTTGTAGAAAAAGTATATGTCTTTACGGAGCAGTAATACAGAGCATTCGCGCTTTTCTGTCAACTACAAGAACAAGAAGTGCACTTCGCAGCCTGTTGTAAAGAATACATTCTGAAAATGGCCACAAAAGTTAGCTTTGTATTTAAAACTTCCAGAGGCGTCTTCTTAAACAGGCCACTGCTTCCGCCGTGCTTCGTTGTTAGCTGATGCGGGTGCAGTCATAGATGTCTTAAAACGACACGGCGGATGGAAGCCCTGAACTTTTGCTGAGGGCTACGACGAAACATCGATAAGCAACAAGAAAATTATTGCCGAGAAAATTTTTGGACACGCAAATCAAGGTGAGAACATATACAGCAATCAGGTAGGTAATAGCATCCACGAGCTCAACTTCTCCAGGTTATCGTTCCAAGGGCGGGGTAGACATTCTACCAGGAATTAATCAGGAAACTATAGATCGTTTACTAAATATTGTTAATTGTAATAAGGCACATACAGTGTGTCCCAGGATTGATGTTACAAGAGGTAGATGGACTAAACATTTTTGAATTTTATTTTTTTAAGATTGTGAGATTAAGTCCTGCTTGATCTGAAGAGTTTTAAGAATATTTTCAGTTAAAAAAAACAAGTCGGCCGTGCCAGTGAAGCGAAAATTATTTTCTTTTCAGGTAAACTACCCTTTTTATTCATGATACGGCAAAATTTTACCAAGAAAAGTTATTCAGAATGATAAATTTTGGCCCTACACAAAATTTCAGGAAGATCTTTCTACTTAGATTAAACTTTTAATAATTAATTGTAAAATTTACGGTTCAATCGGAGGAGGTAGATCTTTCTGATTTTTTTTTATTAAATTGTAATTTGTAAATTATATGTACACTTGTACTCATAAAAATGGAATACACTTACTGTTAGACTGATTTGAAAAGTCGTATTATTCGCATTATTGTTTGTTTATTAATGGACAAGGTCTAGGCATGCAGAGTACCAGGTACCTTAGACACCGACTGCTTTGGTCATATGGTCAATGTCCTACTTAGAATTTTGCCGAATTCGCATTATTAAATACATTTTTATACGATATTCTTATTTAACTATTTTGTCGTAATTTAATACAACAAACAATTTCACTTTATCGATGTTTCAAACCAACCGGTATTACAAAATTAAACCTAATCTGTGGTCATTTACTTGGTTTAGTTTTTGGTGTTTTCTACAGAAAAGGTAGTTGAATTTACTTGTTACGTTATGAGTAAGTTATTTGAGGTAAGCTAAATTTCATGTTTACTTAAACTTAAATTTTTGGGATACTTCTGGTTACCTACTGCTTAACTGAATTGCTTCAAACAGGACTCCGTGGGTTGGAATCAACCAAATAGGGGAGCAGCTGGTCTTATGCAGCCAGGAATCGCTGCCTCGCTTATCGAGTTGAATCTCTGATTAACAGGAAGCATTTCCGTCGCAGGAACAATGAAGCTGGGTTTGTGGTGACGAACAGGAGAAATAAAAAGCTTAATTGAAGAAAGAAACTTCCATCAGTTTAAATAATAATTACCGATGCCGGTACCTACCAGTTAAATCGTAACTGCTTTTTCTATGATTAATATGGCCAAAGAATTAAATCATTCGCCTGAAAAACCATTACAATACAATTGAATGCAGAATTAGATTAATTGTAATCTTACAGATTGGGGGCCTCAATTCATAAATCCATGAGCTGAGAAATAATACCCAACTTATTCGTCGCTGGACGCTATCAAGACCAAATTTGTTTTATTACAAAACAGGAAACGGCTTTGCTCTTTTATTTTTTTGAAAATTTCTAAATTAGTCCTCTGTTTAAAAATAATTATTATGGGATGATTCTGCAACCTGCATCTCTTCCAAGTATAATACGTTGCATAACTCAGGTTTTGTTACAATTTATAATTAATATTTTTTAGTAGCACTGATTGTGGAATGCTACAGATGGAGGTTTCTTTACTGTTAATATGTTGAAGAAATGTATTTACTTCATCAATACTATAAGGCAAAATTTCAAAAACATCAAACCAACCGTTTGGTGGAGTTACGTTGTGCCATTTTTTATGTAATTTCTATCTACTGGTATTTAAAATATACGAAAGAACAGAAAATTAAATGTGTTAAATTAACTTCTGTGTAATTAGAACAATTATAAAGTTACTTACATTTGCAAAAGATCTATTTGTTTAAATCACTCAGTCTATGTAAAATTTTATTGTTGCTATTGCATGTGTAAGATAAAATTTTGGTTTTTAAACAGATATTCTGCCAAAGTGGTGTGTACGTGTGTGTCTTGCGAATTCTGATATCCGAATTCCAAAATCCGATATACTTAACTAAACTTATAAATCAACCATATTCAGTTGTCTTTCTGGTGTCAAAGTGGATAAAACGAGATAATCAGAAAAAAAAATTATTGAAGATTATGTTAAGGATACGAGCAATTTAAAAGATTTATCAGAAGAACTTACGGATACTGTAGTAAAAAAAACTAGAAGACAAAGTTTGATAACGTGTTAGAAACATGTGATAAATTAAAAGTGCCCTTTACTCAACTTGAGAAACAAAATGCTAAATTATATTTAAAAATTGATGTATTGAAACAATACAGTAGGCGTATATTTAGAATCTTTAGCGTAAAATGTGGAAAAAATGAGGACGTGGAGAAGGTCGTAACATTTTGTAATTCCTTTTTCTTAAAGAGCACTTTTGTACTTTTCCAATAAAAAAAAGGGCTAAAAATTAAAGTAGGCTTAGGATTTTAAAATTTTGT
Organism: Agriotes lineatus; assembly: GCA_940337035.1. Lineage (NCBI taxonomy): Eukaryota > Metazoa > Arthropoda > Insecta > Coleoptera > Elateridae > Agriotes > Agriotes lineatus. The sequence continues at coordinate 119,061 of CALNHX010000896.1, forward strand.
ACAGTTACTCAGTTTTTGACTCTGAACAACTTTTATTAATAACATTTTGTCGTAACTTTAACAGAAAAGGCAATTTACTAGAACCAAAAATCAAATTTTTGAAAAGATCCAAGGCATAGTTGATTTTTCGAAACTAAAATTATGTCACAAATTAGTTTCAAACCAAGCAGGGCTGGACCCCAGAAGCTCAAATTTCAACTAGAATTTTTTTTGTCATTTACAAGAGTCGTCCAAACAATCCGGGGACTCACTATATATAAGGGGTACTTGTGTTCCTATTAATTCCCCCTTTCAGGTTGACTAGAGAATAAATAGTATCCTTTATCTAATAGACTTGTCTGTCCGTCCGGGACGCTGTTTCAGCAGCCAAACCGTAAGAGATAGAGAAAAAAGTTATTCAAGTTATATGTTTGGAATGGTCATGTCAGGTCAGGAACCGAATTTCAGTCTCTAACACTAATTATTATTGTAATTATCCTAATCCGATCTTTTTAGGTTAGATTCTAGGCAAATTTTATCAAGGCGAATGCGACTGGTAGTTTGCTACCAACAATGACGTCGTATACGTACGTGTGGTGAATACGCGTTCTATTTGCAAAACGGTCTTTTTTGTTTTATTAAATGAGACATTTGTCTCACTGGACTGCTAGTATTGTCTAATAAGAATTAAAACTGGCACTTTTAATCCGACTAATACATACTGTTACGATCCTGAGGGCCGAGGGATGGATGAGTCAGCAGCCTTGGCGATTAATACGCGAGCGTTCCAGAGCTTCTCGAAGCGGCTGCAGAAATATGAGTCACAGCGGTCGAATGCTCGGGAAGCGCCCTAGAACCAGGTGTACTGAATGACTCACGCTCGCTTACGAGAACAACACCTGCGAATGCCGGAATGCATTCGCGAGGATTCTGGAATCTCCCCAGTGAAATATAAATGCGCGGCCTTCAGACCTGTAGTTCAGTTCTGAAATAATTCTGCGGCAGTTCGAACTCACGTCGTGGCTTGTTAGAAGCCCCCATATAAATAAAAACGCGTGAACATAAATAGACGACCAGATAAATAAATATATAATCGTTAGTGTTTAAGAGTGATATAAATAATAATAGTTGTTAGAAATACGTGTACCGATAGTCGTCAGTGCTTGTATTAATTTGTAATCTGCTTGATAATTCTCTCGTGTGCTTGTAAATAATAATGATTAATCTAATGGTTGTAAATAAATGTTTAATACAAGAAGCGTCGTTATAATTTTTAAATAGCCCGAACGTTAAGAACGTAACAATACTATTTTTTCTGCAACCAAAAAAGTACAAAATATTCAAAATTTTGATTCTGCTTTTGACGTTTCTTATTTAAAACACATTAGGGCAACTGATAACTTCAATGACATATTTGGTATTAAAAGTGATGACTTGTAAGCGGCTGCAGAAAAAGGCAATTGGTTACCTGAAAACTGCCACTTGCATAAAAACGCAATGTTAAAAGGACACCTATTAATACAAGAACAGGTAACCCTCTGTTGGTAATTGGTTCCTGATCCACTAACATTGGCAATCGAGTATCGCGTACCACATCTTTTCTAAATCGGAACCTTTTTTAAATTCATCTTCGTCGTATTTTTCCATTGGGTTTTCCATACCACGGATATGCCTACAATGATTATTATCAAAGTTAAATTTAATTTGTTTGATTCCCACATGTAATTAATTAACTTGTTATTATTAAGTGAGAAGCAAGAAAATTGAGATATATTTTAGGAGGACGAAATATATATCATTCGACTCAGCTTGAAGAGTAGATTCCAAAAATATATAGAAACCGGAAATCGGATTTCTTTTCCGAGGTCGACTTCCGGTCAATTTTTTTATTATTAACTGAGAAGCAAGAAAATGGTAATATATTTTAGGAGGACGAGATATATATCATTCGACTCAGCTTGAAGAGTAGATTCCAAAAATATATAGAAACCGGAAATCGGATTTCTTTTCCGAGGTCGACTTCCGGTTAATTTTTTTATTATTAACTGAGAAGCAAGAAAATGGTAATATATTTTAGGAGGACGAGATATATATCATTCGACTCAGCTTGAAGAGTAGATTCCAAAAATATATAGAAACCGGAAATCGGATTTCTTTTCCGAGGTCGACTTCCGGTCAATTTTTTTTTTCATCTCGTGTTAAATTCTTAATGTCCAATTATTGGCTCCCCTAATTATTTTAGAGCTAAAGTGTAAATACATTTTTTGTAGAGAAAAAAATACTGCATCTATTCATACTGTTGCTAACCATTTTTCATTTTCCATAACCGAAGGAATGCAAAAAATAAAACTAGCATTTAAAAAAATATAAAACTAGCATTTTTACAAAAATCAATGATGCCATGGAATTATTGAAACAAGCCAATGCCAACGCAAGTGCGTGCGGGGTGATCATCCAGTCACTGCCGTCAAAAGATTGAACGTATTGTGCGTAAAGTTTGGGGCGCTCCACTATATGTTGGAGTATGGGTTAAGACAATGAATGTAGATATTTTTCACTTGTAATAATTATCATTAATTATTTATAATTTCTTACCGACGGGGTATGTGTATTTCTAAGTCCAAAATATCTCTATTTGCGCTATACAACATATCTATATCACGATCCATTGCTATAACACAATTAACCACAATAAGCGAACAACAAAATCAATGCGATTGTACTTATTTGTTCCCTGAACTCCACACGAAAATTTGCGGGAGACGCAGCCTGACAGTTCTCCAGCGCGTTGCCAGCGCTTCGCCGAAAACTATAGTAACGCGCGTCCATTGTTTTACCGGCGGGCGACTATGCAATGTAATTTTCGTACGGCGCGCAGCGAAACTCCGGCGGCTCGCCGGCGAGTCGCTGGCGAACGACTATGAATACGGATGTAAGTGTCAACCACGCCCAAACACATGTACTATTACAGAACCTATAAGCGGACGTGTCAAAGGGACAATTTGAAGAATTTACGACGATACCACACACATTACATTCTAATCCGGGCCGCAGCCAATCGCGGGGGAAATATATCCAGAAACAAAAATTGGACCAATCAAAACAAAGCTCAGAACAACAACGGCGGGAAATAGCGTTGCTATACCGAAGTAGAAGTGCTGCACCACATTCAAAGTTTGAGAGTTTAAGGTTCCAGATGGCACCGACAATAATAATACGAGGACGTAATATGATGGACCCACGGAGAACCGGAGAGAGAAGAACAAACAAAAAAGTCCATTTAAACAACATTCAGTGGTACCCCACAACAGGATTGCGGCCATTCAGCTGGGTAGATTGCCCTAAAGTACGGGAGGAAGAAACGGTGAAAAGAAGTGAACCAGGAGTTGTTTTATCGTCAGAAGGGAAAGGTGTGGAGAATAAAACACCGGCCCCAGACCGAGACAACGACGATATTATGTTAGACGACGCCGATTATGAGAGGTTTATCGAAGAGAATAGCCGTCCACCAACACCTGCTACAGTCCGTTTCCGAGAAGTTGAAGCACAATATAAAAATTAAGAGACAATGGAAACAGAACAGAAGACCTCAACGTCGGTTTTGCCGCCGATACCACCTACCTTCAGTGGAGGAGGATCACCTGGAGGAGTACCAGCAACAGGCGACAATCCGAGGAAGAGTAAGCTGCAACGATCACGGCGAGTAGGTACGGGGAAAAGCTTCGCGACGAGCTTGCCACGGTACGTGGCATAAAACAAGTGCAGTGAGAAAGAACAATAAGGTGAAAGAGTGAAGTGGGGTTATTGTGCAGTAACAGATAGTCGCGTTCTCTACAGATTTAAGGTGCATATAATAGTTATTACTAGCATCTTAAATCTGGGAGGCAATGTGAGAGGACGCAACTTATAGGTCATTGTAATGGACACAAACATGAACAATTAATATTAGACAAGCAAATTGTGCGCTACGCGCACGATAAATAGGATACGCGAAAGGTCAAGCTCCGAGCGAGCGCTAAGATAAGAAAAACAAAACCTAAACAAATATAAACATCTGTGAAGCCGGAACGTGAGATTTTATTTTGTGCCATAGACACACAGGCACACATTAAGGAAAATTATGTTATAGATGTTTAAGTTTTTCTTTTGAATTTGATGATTTTTATATATAGAAATCTTTACCCAATGTAAGGAATTGTTGCACGTGTAACGTGTATGCATATCAAATGCTAGGTTAAGTATCGACCCGCAGCTGCAACTGAGGACATATTATTTTACACACAGGGCCCTGGACCGCATAGTTTTTGCGCTTTCAGCTTAATACTGAATTATGTGGCCACATTTGGAGACATTTGGGCATAGTCTAATTTGGGAATTCGTCACGCGGGCGAAAGCCAAATAGGGATTAAAGTGGCAATTTACGACTCTGGGTGCTAGTCATCCAAATCGGGAGCACTGAAAATATTATAATACGATTTAAACTGCGGTAGAAATACTGCGTCATAATGTAAACATTGTGATTGGATAATTACCCAGCGGAAACGCTGTGATTGGGTGTATGGTGGAAACACCATATGTATTTCCAAGAGGGGATATCCACTACTGGCTGATATTTAAGCAAAGGTAAAGGAACATTGGTGGGTAATCATTATCTCGACAGAATCAGGGCACAACAGTTTGGGCACCTTACTTTATCCCTAATTACGTGTTTTGTCGCTACTTTCAATCAACGGGCGATCCCATCGCTACAGCAGATTAAGGGCTGGCGCCCGTAATTACTATTACCTTTAGTTGCGTACTTGACGCTACATACGATCAGCGGGCGATTTGAAGAGTATACAATTTCCCATTCGACTGTGCCCAATACAGAAAGGTAAAGGGAACAATTTGTTTTTTCAAATTTAGTTTTAAATACAAAGGTATAGCGTTTGTTGATTTAATAAATATATAAAGCGTTTTTTGAGTTTTATTTCATCAAAGTGTGTGTGTGAGTCTACTTAAATAAAGGACTTGCAGTTACGAACCCTACGATTCCATAAGTTACGAGAACTTGTTTTACTAATTCATAATGCGAAAAAGAAAAAAAGCATATGACGATGGACTTGATGTTATAGGACCACATATTGGCAAGTGCACAGCGACGCCTATAATTGGCCTAACGGCTGTTGGCTGAGTGCGAAATAAATAAATAAAGTACTGTGTCTTTTCACCCGTTCAAGAAAAGGCGTTAAAAGACCAATTTCTTAAATTGGAAAAACTTTATCATGGAATGACTAAAGTCAACTCAGAACATTTTTCTTTGGCCGAGGCAACCAGATAAAACACAACTTTAAGGCTGAATTAAAAATGTCCGAAAAAGACTGGTATTATGGATTTCTCAAGAGAAACCCAGAGATAACGCTAAGAAAACCGGAATCCACTAGCATAAATCGAATCTCAGCTTTTAACAAAGATTAGGTCCCCACATTCTTTCAAAACCTTAAGAAATTATACGACAAATTCAAGTTTAAGGAGCATGCAATTTTTAACGTCGACGAAACTGAAATTTCTACGGTACAAAAGCCCTGCAGAGACTCGGGCCCAAGGGGGTTAAACAATTTGGCGCTAATACATCTGGTGAAAGAGGGAAAACAGTTACTGTTATCTGCTGTTTCAATGCTTCTAGAACTTGCTACGTGCCACCAATGTTCATATTTCCGCGCCTTAGAATGACAACTACCTTAACAACAATAGACCCCTAATGCAATTTATTCCTGTTTAAAAAGGTGGCTGGAGCAATGGAGAGCTTTTTCACAAGTGGCTACAACACTTCAAAAAAAACCGTAAAATCATCAAAGGATGAACCTGTATTATTGCTCCTGGACAATCATTCCAGCCATATGTCTTCACCAATTTTTGACTATTGAAAAAAATATGGCATTATTCTTCACACGATACCCCCGCCCCCATACGTCCCATACGCTACAACCATTGGACGTAAGTTTTTATGGTCCATTAAAATCAGCGTTTAACAGGCAATGTGACTATCACCTAACATCGGCCGAAAGAAGCACACAATACGATTTATCTGCAATATTTAACAAAGCCTATACTTTTGTTGCTACAATGGATAAGGACCAATCAGGATTTAGGGCATGTGGGATATGGCCTTATCAACCAGATATATTCACCGATGAAGATTTTCTACCAGCCCCAATTGTGATTGATAACGAATTGCCTTCTACTTCCTCTTCACAATGTATACCAGCTTCTCTTCAACTAGACAATCCAAATGGTAACCTTACTGAGAACTAGGGCGTATCAACATTTATTTCTTATAGATAACCGTGGTTTGTTTTGTATCCATTCGGCTACATCATGCATAAAATAAGTATTATTATAGTAGTAGTAGTAGTAGTAGTAGTATTTATTCATCATAATATACACCGTGGTGCTTAGATATGTCACAATTCCAGTTATATAAAAATATAAAAATAAAAAAAATACAATGCATTTACAGAAATAGTCATCTACAGAAAAATACAGTAACAACAAAAATACTAAAGTCAATAAAACAAGACGGTCTTAATTTTCAACAAATCTGAAATCGGAAAGTTCATAGTAGACATTGGCCAGAAGATGTTTTTTAAGCTTAACTTTGAAGAGTTTGGTTGGGGCATTTTTGAGAGTACTAGGAAGCGAATTAAATAATCCTATTCCGAAATTACTTCGTTTAGTGGACGTTAGTCTCTGCTGCGGAACCTGTATATCGCCTCGACTGCGGGTGTCGTAACCATGGGCATCGCCGTTTTTTGTATAATCGCCATAATGTTCTTTTATGTGTAATAGATTACAATATAGTATTGCTGACGGTAGCGTTAATATGTTATATTTTTTAAACAATGGTTTACAGCTGTCTAACTGACTCGCTCCCGCCAACACTCTCAAGGCTCTTTTTTGTACAATGAAATTTTTTTTTTTTTTTTTATATATATATATATATAAGTATACTATCCATTTCTGCTGTTCTAGAATGGCGAAATCGGGAAAACTGCTTTCGGAAATAATATATTATGATACTACTGTATAAATACGCCTTTAAAGCACGTGCGACGAGTTTAACGTCGCTAGTGCTTTAATAGCTCTTATACACGTGTATCATACGCTATTTTTTCTACGATCGTAACAGAAATATCAAAACTTAGTTCGGTGACACTTTCTCCGTCACATTGTGTTAGATATTCTAGGTTATGCTGATATTCAAACTTTCGGCAGAGCGTGTTTTAATAAATTATTAAAACACGCCTCCATTATTAAAACACGCCTCCAATGGCAACGTGTTAAAAAGACGTAATTCTAGTGCTAATATTAAGAGTGCTATAAACGTCACTTTTGACACTAGAAACTGTGCAAAAAGTTGTAATTCTGACACGATCGTAGAAAAAAGATATTGTCGATTTCTAGGAGAACTTTACGGGCCTAGAAAGTAACTATGAAGGTGATTTTAGTGACACAGATAGTTTAGAAGACCCGACCTATACACCAGAACTGGCGGAATTTACAGAAGAGGACAGAGACCAGGCGAATGTGGAAAGAAACGCTAATCCACAAGATGAAAGGCAAAAAAAGGAATCTGGAGAAGGAGAAAATATCATACTACTAAAAAGGAAGTAGAAGGTAAGAAGCGACCATCACAATACAAAAGCGTAATTTGGAAGGACAAAGCACCTAGCATAAATGAAGAACAACTACGTTTTCGTGGAAATACAGATCATGATAGAAATATTCTGCAATTAGTAACTCCTTACCAGTTCTTTTCGTATTTCTTCAGTGAAGAGCTAATTAAAAAAATGACAATGGAAAGCAATTTGTATGCAGTACGGAAAAAACCTGAAAGACCACCAGTTTTTGCAGAAGAAGAAATACGGCAATTTATTGGCATTTTATTATACACGGTTTTCATAGTTAAGTCAGCACTATTGCTAACCTCGTTATTATTCGAGCTACAAAGTCAGTTAAGCAGGCAAACTAGTAGTATTTTTTTCGCCAATTACGATGGTAAAAACGGAATCAAAATCGAACATCGCGTTCGCGAGTTATGTCAAAAAGTTCTATTTTTTCAAATGGGCACTCAGTATACAATAATCACTATCGTTAGGAAGTTGAATTCTGAACAAAAAGTTTCATATGACCTTTTATCCTAATGTCAAAAATGACAAAGGTATTGATGATTTTTCAAATTCGTCAAGGTGGCTGTTATTTCATAAACAACATTCGTTTGTTTTATAAATATCATCAGGATTAAAATGTCAAATTGAAGTTTTGCTAGTAAGCAGTTTACAGTTTGTGTTTTTTGAGGGAAAAAATGCCATTCACGCATTCAGAAAAATGTGATATGATGGAATGTTATATCGTTTGTCAGCAAAAATAGCCACCGAGCTCGTGCTTTGTTCCCTATGCGTAACTTGCCAGATCGAAGGTAGTTTTTGTTTTTGTATCGTAAGTTTAGATCGAATGAAAATGTGTTCAAGAAAACTAGAACCAAGAAGCAATTCATCATAATAAGTGAAGCAACTGGAATTGATGTCTTAGCTTACTTTGAAGCTCATCCTACTAATTCAATCAACGATTTCATGCAACAAAGTGGACTATATTTGGGAACTATTCACAATTTCTGAAAAAGCATAAGTTTGTGCCGTACAGGTACATACCTGTACAGACGCTGGTACCAGGAGATCAAGAGAGACGCATCCAGTTCTGTCAGTGGTTCATTAATAAAATCAGAATCAATGATAATTTTTGGCGCTTGGTTTGATTGGGTCAAGAATTGTAGGCCCTGTATTTTATCAGGGTGCATGAACTGGTGAGCGGTATGTCGAAATGTTAACCGCCACACTTCGAGACTTCCTTGATGAGTTGAATTTAATGGATAGACAACAGATCTACTTTCAACAAGATGGAGCTCCTGCCCATAATGTTCGCCAGATTTATATCCTATTACAAGACTTTTTGATGGCAGATATGTATTTATCAACTAACGGCCCTATCCGTAATCCTCCTCGATCACCAGACATAACTCCTATGGATTTTTCTTTTGGGGATATGTGAAGAGTGTGGTGTATAACAGGCGGTATTATAATCTTGAGGATCTCCAGCAAAGCATCATTCATACTATCGAAACTATTGATGGTAGAGTCATTGCCAGAGCCACTAGGAGCGTTTACAAGCGGGCTCAAAAATGCTTGGAGCAAGAGGGTGATGTTTTTGAGCATCTAATTTGAATTTTGGATTTTTAAGTTCATAGAATAATTTGAAATAAACGATATTGTTTCACTTCATGGATATTCTTCTTAATTTCTATTTTATGGTAAGGCAAAGTTGCCACTAACACAGCCACCTTGACGAATTTTAAAAATCATCAATACCTTTGTCATTTTTGACATTAGAATAAAAGGTCATAGGACACTCTTTGTTCAGAATTCAACTTCCTAACGATAGTGATTATTGTATACTGAGTGCCCATTTGAAAAAATAGAACTTTTTGACATAACTCGCGAACGCGATGTTCGATTTTGATTCCGTTTTCACCATCGTAATTGGCGAAAAAAATACTACTAGTTTGCTTACTTAACTGACGTTGAAGCTCCAATAATAACGAGGTTAGCAATAGTGCCGACTTAACTATGAAAACCGTGCTTCCCATAAATAGGTTTGAAAAAGTTCTGGAATTTATTCATTTCAATGATAACGCTGGTTTTATTCCTCATGATCATCCAGGGCACGATAGATTGTATTAGATTCGTCCACTTGTTGACAATCTGAATGAGCGATACTCTACTGTTTCTATGGAACAGCATCTCAGCCTAGATGAACAAATGTGTGCCACAAAGGTACGCCACCATATGAAACAGTACTTGCCTATGAAACCCCACAAATTGGGCTTCAAGCTTTTTGTTTTAGCTGGAGCCTCAGGCTATGCTTATAGATTTGAAATATATGCAGGCCAGGAAAAGATTCACATGAATGATGATTTATCTCATTTGGGAATTACAGGAAATGTTGTGGTAAGGTTGTGCAGACACATACCACGAAACTTAAATTGCCGACTGTACCACGATAATTATTACACTAGTTTACCACTGATAACATATTTTGCTACAGAAGGAATCTATTCTCTAGGAACTGTGAGAAGATATCGTATGCCCAATTCCAAGTTGCCAACGGAAGCATCGCTAAAAAACGCACCACGTGGCACATGTCATGAGTACGTCGCATCGGTTGACGGTGTTGATGTTTCTTCCATATAATGGAACGACAATAAGTATGTTACTCTACGTTCATCAGGAAAGCAACCAGAATCTAAAGTAAACAGATACGATAGGAAAGAAAAAAAAAGAATATCGAATTAGACTGTCCCTATATTATTCGTGAATATAATCGTCATATGGGCGGAGTAGATTTATTAGACAGCATACGAGTCGGTACAAAATCAGTTTGAAGAGTCGCAAATGGTATTTACGAATTTTTTACCATTTACTAGATTTGACCGTCGTCAATGCCTGGTTTTTGTATAGAAAGGTTCGACAGGCAAGTGATCAAAAGGATTTTATGAAACAAGCTGGTGATCAAAAGTATTTTATGAAACAAGCTGATTTTCGAGCAGAAATTGCAGAAACATTATGCAAAATTGGCAAATGCTCTTCAAAACGCAGCAGAACAAGTCATTCAGAAATAGAAATCGCTGAAAAACGAAGAAAAGGTCCAGATCAACATGTACCTCCGAAAGAAGCCAGGACAGACCAACTAGGACATTGGGCTGTTCATGAAGACGGGAAAATGAGATGCAAATACCTCAAGTGCCAAGGATTCACATACATGAAATGTGAGAAGTGCGGTGTGGAATTACGCCTTAATAAGTCGAGCAACTGTTTTAAAAAGTTTCATGTTAATTAGTACTACTTATGCATGCTGTAGCTATTTGGCAACATTACTTTTTTTATAAAAATAGTCGTATATATGCAAAAGTTTTTTTTCATTTTTTTTACTGTTACCGTAAAACCGCCATACTTTGCCCAGGTGGAGTTAACTTTGCCCATGTTAGACTTTTTTGATAAAATTATTTTAGTAATCTGGCAACGTGTAAAGTCAGTTTGTTGGTGGGGACTCGCTGAGAACTTGTATCGCGCCATCACAGTGGAGTTACATTAGCGAAGATGTGTCTCCGGCAACATTTTATAAAACGTGGTTGAAATTGGTTGGAAGTTATCGTTTATGCAGAGGCTTTAACTTTGTCCACTTCATTTTATTTTCTTTCGATCATCTTTCAACCTAGATTAATTTGTTGAATACTGGGTTAAACACTATGTTTGAATACTTCATTTACAATTAAAATTGTTCCTTTACCGATACGATTTGGTAACATATTCTTAAAAATGCGGTCTAAGATGGGCAAAGTGTGACGGTTTTTTACAGTACTTTTTAACGAAATACACCACAAAATGAATATCTGATTATAAAATAAAAAATAAAAAATCATGCATTTAAGGGTTAAGTCTGTTTTGCTCCAAATAAATAATAAATGATTAGTACGAGTAGGTACTGCTCTTGTGCGCCGGCCCACTAACCTTCTGTGTTTATTTAACTAGGTATGTAAGAAAATTGTAAAATAAATTTTGTAAGCTTTGATATGTAAGAGCTGAAACAAAATATAATGATAATAATAATAAAACAAATGAAATAGCCTTCAACATCTAAAAATATTGGTGAGCGACAGTTACACAAAGAAGGCAATTGGGTACTTGATTTTGGGTCGTATTTAGGAAAATTAATCGTTGATGTTACAAAGCAGAAACTTTTAGAAAAACCGGATCTGTCTTATAAATTTCCATCGTCAGGGCCTAGAAACTTAAAATTGTAGATAAAAGAGTGAAGGTGGCTAGCTTACTCGTCTCTAGATTCTGTGTTCTGCAAGTATTGTTCGTTATTTTCCACTGTGGTTGGGAAACAAGCTAGTAAGGGCGACAAAATGCTAAAACTTCCTTTAAAAAGTGGAAGGATGCCAGAAAAGAAATAAGAAATCAGGAAAACCATTTGTCCATAAGAATTGTCTCGAACAAGTACCTAACTTTTTATATAGTATGAGAAAATCTGAAAGTATGGTTTTAAAAATTGGCAAACATAGAAAAGATCAAATAAATAGTAATGGGGAAAGCCTTAAACTCATAATTAAAACAGCGATGTATCTTGCTAGATTAGGAAACTCATTTCGAGGTCACCGTGACTCTGGACCTCTTAATATAAATGAACCTCCACTTAAAGGACAGGGCAATTTTCGGTCTTTACTCAAATTTCGAATAGAAGTAGGAAATAAAATTTTGGCTAAACACTTAAGCACAGCCAGGTGCTAATGCAACCTATATTAGCTGGCAAATACAGGATGAAATAAAATCGTTCAATTCAATTTCATTTAAAAACTCGTAAATGCTGCAAAATACTTCTAAGTTTTATGCGACGAGACCACCGACATAAGTGGTACTACTAAAATGTCATGTGTAAGATTTGTGGAAAATGCCATGAGGGAAGAATTTTTACACTTTATTCCTGGTTCTGAATTAGAGACGCTGTTTTAGCAAATAGTTGCCAAGTTATCATTGTGGTATGTGTGTGGTAAAGATAAATCGAATTTACAACTTAAATTCATTTTAGACAGAATATATAATAAAACGTAATCAGTGATCACTAAGTAGGTGTTTGTATAGATAAATTCTCTGACCACGTTTTTACCTGTACAATTTAAATGCTGGAAATAATTTTCTAGTTTGTGGGTTGACCGCTAGGGGACGTAAGCGCAATCTGAAATTTAAAAAGCCGTTTTTTTTCGAAATTTTGCTTAATTAAGAATAGCTAAATTATATCTTGTTTTAGAATTTCGAGAAATTCGGTTCTTTTTTGTCTAATACTTTTAGCTCTATCTCTTAAAATAAAGTGGTGCTGACTGTTGACGCTCCAAAACTGTATTTTAACGTTTTAGCTTTTCGAGAATTCCATATTTAAGTTTGTCAAATATAACCATTTTTTGTATAATGACAATGTTTTGTGAGCACGTTTTAGTACCGCCGTGGTTAAGCAAAATACGCACACGAACGACTAAGCAATGCACATGCAGACCCCATACATGGAAATATTTGATCTATTAAACCAGATCCGGATTACGATATTGCTATGAACACATTTGATGATCAAAATTCTCTTGAAATTCATAACACTGGACTTCGAATTAATGGCACATTACTGTACTATTGCACATGTTTTATTATAAAAATAAATGTATACAGGGCGTTTTTAAAGCGACACTATGGTTTAGAGATACACTATAACATAAAAGGAAGACTAAAGCTCCATGTAGGTTTTCTCTTTCATCTATACTATGGTAGTATTTTCAATTGCTACTTACAATCTAATCAGGGCCGCCACGTGTAGGTGTACAGATTGTATTGCACAAGGGTGGCTAATTAAAGGGGTGGAATTTTGATTTATTATATGTACAGTACGACACAGCACACAAGACATCGTCTTTAGCATCGGACAGATAAGTAAAAAACCATTGAGATACAATAAAAGGATGGATTTCGTGTACCCCGATTTTGAAAAAGCATTTGACAGTGTACAAAGAGAAGATGTTTGACAAATACCAAGGAACAGAAAAGGACTAATAGGTGTTATCAAATCCCTCTATGCAACTCATACATCGTTCATCAGGACAAATCACATAAAATCAACAGGATTTGAACCAATAACAGATTTGCGACAAAGCTGCATTATGAGTCCCTTACTTTTCACATCAGCTAATGCTTGATGAAGCGGTCAAGAACTGTCCAAAGCAATTAAAACCACTGCTTATAGGAAACTGGAGAATGCAACAGATCAAATACTATGTGTTACTGTATACAGATGACATGGTTATTATGGAAGTGACAGAAAACGACTTGGAGAATAATTTGGGCATCTGAAGTAACCAGCTAACAAAGAATATAAAAATAAAAGCAAACCCCCTCCCTATAGGCCCGGCGCCGATGCCCTCCGCGATATCAGACGGAAATGTACCAAGCTCCTCATATGTAAGCTGTCATTCCAACGTCTAGTTCGCGAAATCGCCCAGGGCACCAACCAAGGACTGTAAGGCGCTACCGGAAATGTACCAAGCTGAGACTTGAAGTGGGTAAATTAAAGAATTTTTATGGATTTATCCACGATACCAAAGTCGCTAACCGCCCATTTGTCCGAGGAGCAACAATTCGCCTTAGCTCTTTTTATCCAGGGTAAGGATCAACAACTTCAAATAAAAGAATTCCAACACCAGTTAAAAATGCAAAAATTAGAGGATAAACTATGCAAAACCAACTATAAAATGTTGTTAGCTTATCAACTGCTGAGCCTGCATCCCCATGCAGCCCAAACACGCTCAGTATTGTCCTAAATTTTTGCATGCATAATTAGTGAGAGATTTGCATTAACGTTAAAACTGTGAATTTATTTAATTATTTCCGAAGTTTATATTGTAGTGGCAAGTGAAAACCTATTTTACATAAAAATTACTTACTGGTGAGATTGAACTGGTAAGAATTTTGAAATTAGAAGTTAAATAGGTAAATAATATTTTAGCGTGTAATAAGCTGTTTGACGATGCCAGGAACTAGATGTACGGGCAGCTCTTTGCACCAACAGCCTGGTCAAAAGAAAAGCTGCTGGACAAAATATTTCGTATCATCGTTTCCCCAAAAACACAGAAATATCAAAACAATGGATTGTTAAATGCCGCAGGGACGGTAAATGGAATCCCAATACTAGTTATATTTGTTCGGTTCACTTTTTGGATGGCGATTTTGAAAGAGATTTAAAAGCTGAATTATTAGGTAAATTGATATCTTATTTTTTTTATTAAAAAAACATTAATTTGCTCTTCATAGGGGTTAAGGAGAAAAGATGATTAAAACCTAATGGTATACCTTCACAGCATTTAGGAAATGGAATAAATTTAAGTAGTTTAAGTCATAATAGTATTCAGCGAATGGCAAAAGGGCGTGCAAAACGATGCGTTTCTGAATTGTTAAGTACTAAAGAAAATTATTCCACTGATTTACCTCAAAACTACAATGAAGAATTTCCAACACCATTGGTTAATCCCTCTCAACATTTATCATCAAACGAAGCAACTAGTGATCAAAATATTGATAAAGAAAATTATTCCACTGATTTACCTCCAAACTACAATGAAGAATTTCCAACACCATTGGTTAATCCCTCTCAACATTTATCATCAAGCGAAGCAACTGGTGATCAAAATATTTTAGCAAAAATATCAACAACTACTTAAGGAAAATGAGCAACTGAAAAATCAATTAAGAGATAACCAAAAGCAAACAAAAATAAAAATACGCAAATTACAGAAAGAATTGTTCTACAAAGTTATTAGAAGTTAAAATAAGGCAGGCGCTTCGAGCTATTCTAACAACTTCACAATTAGATTTTATTTTGAAAATAAAAAGAAGGTTCACTGGGTCAAGGAAGATATCACCACTGCCTTTACTATACGATATTTAAGTAAAAGAGGCTACTTATTTTTGAGAGACCAACTAAAATATCCTCTTCCTAGTTTAGCATCATTAAAGCGATGGGCAACTAAAATAAACTTGAGACAAGGCATTTTACAAGACATTTTTGAAGTATTAAAACTTGTAGGAGAAACTAAAACAGAAATGGAAAAAGTAAGTGTCTTGCAGTTCGACGAAATGAAAGTGACATCCACATATGAATACGACCGTTTGGAAGACCAAGTAGTGGGTAAACATTTGCAAATGGAAGTGGTAATGGCACGAGGTTTATTCAGTAACTGGAAGCAGCCTGTTTATATACAATTCGACCAAAAAATGACATCTGAAATACTATTTAATATTATATCTAAATTGCATGAGATAGGATATCCAGTAGTTGCTTGCGTTAGCGACTGTGGAGGGGGAAACGTTGGCTTACGGAAACAACTAGGTGTTAATATAAAAAAGATTTTTTTAAGCACCCCAATACCAACAATAATATTTACATGTTTGCTGATGTGCCTCATCTTTTAAAATTACTCCAAAATTGGTTATTGGACACTGGTTTCATTCTGAAATCTGGATCAAAAATTTGTAAAGCACCACTCAATGATCTTATAAAATTAACTGATTCAGAGTTAAATGTAGCATACAAACTATCAGAAAAATAAATTAACTGCGAAAACACTAAAAGACAAAATGTTCGGTTAGCTTCAGAACTTATGTCTCACACAACAGCTACGGCGCTTAAACATTATTTACCCGGTACAAATAAGAAGTTGGGAGAAGATCTCGAAAATTTTCTAGATCTTTCAAATTCATGGCTTGACGTGATGAATTCATATGTATGTAATAATTCGGTTCCCTCTAAATGTGGTTATGGTGTTCATTTGTCTGAGCAAAATTCTGTCTTAAATAATATGTACGACACAATTTCTTCTATGCAGTGCATCGGAAAAAATGGGCTACAAATTTTTTAGAAAGGAATCTTAATATCCAGCACATCCCTAAAGCAACTATTTGAAGACATGAAATCAAAATATAATATAAAATACATACTTACTCACAAACTGAACCAAGATTCTTTGGAAAAAAAATTCTCCCAAATATGTACAAGAGCAGGTTTGGATGACCACCCGACCCCGATTAATGCTCTTTATCGCATTCGAATGATAATTTTAGGAAAAAACCCGGGAATTTTACAAAACGACACAAATTATCTCAGATGCGAAATTGCCCAAGAAGAATATGTGATGGCACATGTTCTAAAAACTACCAGCATCAATATTTCAAAAATGCCAGAATCACCTGAAGAGATGGTTTTTAATAACAACCAGGATCCAATTAATGATGAAAATACGTATAAGACCATCTGCGTCAGTAGTATCATATACTAACTATGACAACAATGAAGGCGATACTTCAGACGAAGCCCTTGCTTATATTGCTGGATGGATAGCTAAAAAATATAAAAGCAAATATCCACATTTAGGTACTTATACGCATGCCAATCGTACACCTATGACTGTACCAAATTGGATTCAGCGTCTCTCATATGGTGGTTTGACTGAACCAAGTGAAAGCTGGTTGAAAACCGCACGCATTTTAAATAGCAGCTTCATAAAATATCATCCCGGAAACGCGCTACGAAAAGAAGAGAAAGTAGTTTGTAAATTAGTGAATCATATTGTAAAACTCAAAGATATTGCAAGAGATCTAGTAGAAAGTTTTATAAGGTTAAGAAGGATCATACGAATTAATTATCTGAACTACAAAGACAAACAACAAAAATTTCTAAACATAGGCAATAAAAGGAAAAACATCTGCCCCGATTCTAAGAGAAAAACTGCAAAAAAGATGAAAAAAAATTGAATGAATTTTATAATAAATATTATTTGAGGGGCAGCGCACGTAATCCATTACATTTATTTTATTCTTTATTCTTAAGTTGTAAAATATTGTAACGACCTTGAGCCGGGTCGCGTGCAGAAGGATGAGTCAGCCTTCCAGACCATTCGAGAACGACCTCGGTGACTCATACGCGCTACACGTCAGTGTTGCTGGAATAATCGAGTGAGACCGCGAAGTTTCCAGAATGAATCATTTGGCGAGATATAAATAAGCGCACGCGGAAATAACAGACAGTCCGAATCTAGCTTGAAGTGTGCGAAGCTTGCGATCTAAATCATTCATGTTGAGGTCGTATGTAAATAAATAAAGTGTATTTGTTGTTAGAAATAGTTCTTGTTAGTGTATAAATAATTTGTGTTCCGCATTAATAGTTCTTGTGTTTTTGTAAATCGGTAAATTAAATTGCTGTAAATAAATGCTTAAAACAAGAAGCAGCGTATAATTTGTAATAGCCCAGAAGATAAATCGTAACAATATAATATTCTTGTTTTAGTTCTACTTTCAGACTTTAGACTAATAAATATATTTAAGCACTATTTAACAGAATCGTTGTTTTTTTCTTTGATGTAACCGTGTGTTGTATTTAAATTGATAAATTTAGAATATATGACTTATGTAAAATTATCACTATTTTATTAATACATATATTGTAGTATTTTAAACAGTTTCAACAACCGAGTGATTATATTATCCGCGTTTGTTATAATACCGGGATGCAACTGTGCACTTTGGGGATGCAGCGTACGCGGAAACCGAATAGTAGCCGAGCGCGCCCGAACGTAATTGAGCCATGCTATGTAGTATACAGTCCTTGGGCACCAACTCCTATCTGCTATAGCCCCTCTATTTACAAATAGTAGCGACAACCTTTGATGGAGCAAAATCACGTTGGTATCCTTAAAATCCCTAAAACAGTTGCATAATTAATTAACCTGTGACATTGACATTTGTCGTGTTTTTATTCTTTTTTCTCTTCGGCGGCTAATTCGAAGTCGAGGACGTGGAAATGCCAGGGTATTGTGTCGACAAGTGTAAAATTGTGGCAGAAAAGGATTTAATCTATTCAGATCTGTTATTTTTTCACTGTTTACACTGAAATTTTAAATATCCCGCAGTTTTTTGTACCGTTTAGTAACTTTTTGTATTTTCATGTTTGCATCAGGGTTGCTCCACGATGTCGCTACTAGTTGTAAATAGAGGGGCTATACTATCTGCTAGTGTACCTGTATAAATAGTAAAAGTAGAGAAAACGAGGGAATACATTTTGATTGGCGGATCACGTTTACCAATGCTTGCTTGTTTCACATTTTTAAATAATTGATACGCCAACGAATGTCAGAATGACACTGAAGTAGTGAAATTCATTTAATTAGCGTTGTCAAAAGTAACATGATCGGCTGCAGCGTAAAGGTTGCAAAAACCGATGGGAAAATGCAGTGATATTTAAAGCTGTTCCTAAAGATACCTTTAAACGCGCGATATGGATACAGAAGACGGGAGTAAGTAGAGGAAGAATATGTCAGAATCACTTTACAGAAGACCAGTGGGAAATATATGGGAAACAATTAAAAAAGGATGCAATACCTTGTCTTTTGACATCTAGCAAAGCACATGTTTCGTCATCATCACTGTTACCGGCACAATCATCAAATAACCAGTATTCTAAAGAAAGAAATTTGGAGAACAAATATCAAAATTTAAAAACACAAGTTCCAAACCTTCGAGTAAATAATAAGAAATTGAGTCGTCAATTATTGGAACAAAAACTAGAAAACAAAAGACTTAAACAAAGATTTGAAAAGATTTTTATGGAAGATCAATTTCAAGCAACGATAGGAAAAAAAATCTGGTGTGATACACTCACACAACTTCCTTTTACAGTGATCTTATAATTAGTCAAAAATTTCATTTTTAATTTTTAACCATTTGTTAAAAATTTTCAAAAATTACAAATTCTACAAAAACGGTACAAAATCGAGTGTTAGTTGAAGAGACAAATTTTCTCTAGAATTTTAAGGTGAATTCAAAAATGTAATAATATACCGGGTGTTTTATTTAAAATAGGAGTTAATAAAAAAAATAGAAAAAAAACAAAAGAAACCCACTTTAGAAGTATTCAACTGGAAAATCACCTATCTCACATCAATACACATTAAAAATGTAAGAAACATGTAAAGTTTAAAAAAAATCGTTAGAGCCGTTTTTGAAAAAATCGAAAAAAACTGAAAAATCACAAGAGTAAACACCTACTTCCGGTTATGCGATTTTCTTCTAAAGCTTGGTGTCTCATCTACATAGTACACAAAACTTATATATGAAGTTTCAACGCCATACCTCTTTTCGTTTGTGAGATATTCTGTTCACAGACAGACAGACAGACAGACAGACACACAGACAGACACACAGACAGACAGACACACAGACCAATGAAAAAAAATATGTTTTTTGGGATCAGGGGACTCTAAAACGTGAAGATCTGTTGAAAACTCAATTTCGAATTTTTGGGGTGAATCCAATACTTCCTTTATAGTAAAAGGAAGTAAAAATTGTGAAGTGGAACTATCATAGCAGATACTCATAAACATATTTAGACAGATAACGGCAATAGGTTTAAATGTTCATTCAGTTACTTCTGATATGGGCTCAGCAAATCAAGCCATGTTGAAGAAGTTTGGCGTGATGGCTGCGAAACATTGCAAAACAGTGAATTTTACAATAAATCCCTGTAATGGAGAGAAGATTTATTTTTTAGCAGACGGATCCCATTTATTGAAAAATATTAAACAACTGGTGAGTCACCCGAACTACGCTTCGGTTCGCTAATTTAAGAGAGATTCATTAATATAAATTTTAAAAAAAAGATGCATCGGCCGGGAATCGAACCCGGGCCGCCTGCGGCCGCCTGCGTGGCAGGCGAGCACTTTACCCCTGAACCAACCTGGGTTATTTGAATAATGCACCGCTATGATGATATATGAACATACAAAATCACCCAAGCTAATAGCACACGGCGACAGCAGCTGTCACACCGCGCCCACGACGACAGCGCTTCGCTCCCCTGTTTAGAGGATTTAATTAAATTAAAACATTTTCGTACCTTTTTTGTAAATAAAAACCGGCCTACGATCTAAGTCTGAAAATTAGCAAACTTTTAAGCCATCGTACAACTTAATCGGTCCAGTATCTTCGGAGGAGATAGCGAACAAACATACAAACAAAGAAAGAGAGCAACGATTTTATGATATAGGATGTTTAGTTCAAAACAAAATTATTGAGTTATCGGATCACTTTTTAGAAAAATATAATTTAACCAGCAATTTAGTGAAACTTGAATATATAAAGAAATTTTGTAACGAAGCAGATATGGACTTGAAGTTTGCACCAAAATTGAATGTGGATCTTCTGAATCCAGGACATTTTAACAAAATGAAGGTTTCTAATTCACTACACGTATTAAATTGGAACGTTAGTTGTGGTATGCGGTTCGATGCAGAAACGAACGAAGATAAGTCTTCATTAACTACAGCTTTTTTATCGATATGGTTTAGAAATGGTTCGGCCTAATTAGTTCAAGATCGGCGGTACAGGCATTGAATAAATTGAATCCAACTATCTATAAGAACACTTTGGAATTTCTTCAAGAAATTATTGATTTATTCGGAAGTTTGAAAGTGGGTTCAAATACAAATAAAAAACCAGTATGGAAACCCATTCAGACTGGCGTTATATTGACTACAACATCGATTCTAGACCTCCAAAATGTCTTTTTAAACGAAAAAAATATATAATTTTTTATTAACATCTACATTTTTACAAGATTGCTTGGAAAATTTATTTTCACAAATGAGGGCAAGACACCCACTTCCTACAGCAATTCAGTTTAAACAAAATTTGAAATTATTATCTGTTGCACAGTATTTAAATATGCCTACAAGCAAAAATTATCAAGACGATGATAGAACACCATTGTCAGGTGTTTTAAAATTCATTAAAACAAACAGCAAAGAAACGCCTAATAGTAATAACGAAATGAAGGAACGTTTACTTTTACCTCCAGACTGGAACACTTGTAAAAAAGAACTTTCTTTAAGAGAAAAAAATATTTGTAAGAATTGTTTTTCCATTTTAGGATCAAAAAGAATAACAATACATCGTCCTTATACAAAATTTGTTACTCTGAAAGAATATAAAGTTGGCTGTCTTTTTATGTAACTGATAAAATATTTCAAATTGTGATATTACTTGAATAAATTTTCCAAAATTTAAAGAAATATTTGAAAACTAACTGTAAAGACGATTTTGTGAGAATTATAAAAGATGCTATTAATTCCGATGAAATTTATCAATTAATTACATTTCCAGTATGTTGTAATGTACAATATGACAATAAATATAAGATGCCAAAACTAAGAGCATCATAGCAGTTGCAATTTAAATGACAATTGCTGCAAATGTCACTCCGATCTTTTGTCGACAACTTCTCGCTAAAAGTTTGCAATAACCGTGTTAAACAAGATGCTTACTACCGATAAAAACCATTTTGTTTGCAACCTCTATAACCGCTCATACGAACAAGGCAGAAATAACGGACCAAGTATCAAGTAAGTTAAATTTCTATTTCTAGAGAATGGGAACGATGCAAAACAACGTTTTCAATGAAAATCCTCCAGTCAATCGCAACTGTGTAATAGAGAGGGCAATCGTACAGTTATTCCAAAATTTATGTCAACCTCTATTTAGAAACAATGTAGGCAATCTTCAAGTATTCTTGGAACTATGCTTACAAAGGGGTGATGGTCACGTGGAGCATGTCATACATCAATACAATAAGCATCAAAACTGGAAATATTAAAGTGGTAGTTGTTAACCACAACAAATTAAGTTTGCAAACTTCGGTATCCTATAATTATTGTCATACTGTAAAAGCAAAATTTACAATCAAATTTATAGTATACCGTTTAAAAATTTATACTGGCTCTTTAAAGGCAAAAATAAGAAAACAACAAAAAATAAAATGGTCTAGTAAAAGTCATGCTATGCGAGATATTTTAGACAATAATTTTAAAACCCTCAGTTAAATTTATGTGCATGTAAAATAATGATTAAATGTTATACACATCAAAAATGTTTTTTGGTAATGCTGCTTAATTTTCAGTTATTACTCAATGTTTTGCATTCTCAATAAAATATAAGGAGTAATCATACCCCTTGAATTCCTTCTAATTCCGCTAATGGCTAAATGACATTTAAGTGACACAATTTTGGATCACAAATATGTGACATATGTCGGCTTTTGCTCTACTCGTATCTATTATACAGGTACACTACTATCTGCTATTCACGAGCGCCACCATTGGGACGCCCCAAGAGGCGTGCGAGCCGTACTTAACCGTCATCTTCGAGGACGCCAATCTCTGCGCCAAATGCGTAAGCACATAATGCTGGCGATACGCATCACATGCGAACACCCCTAATTTTAACATTTACATCTCACCAACGGAAAACATTGTAATTTAATGTATTCAAATATGTGGTTTTAACCTAATAAAATATGTATTGTTACTCTTAATAAAATTCTGTCAGTGACTAAATATTTTTTCTATTCGTTTATATTCCAGGTGAAATTTCAAATATTTGTACATACTACTGAATGAGAAAACATCACTCAACAGCACAAAAGGTCTATTTGGTTGAACAAGTAAGATAGATCTAAAAATCATATAGGTAGTTAATATGTACAGCACTATAGTTAGTCTCAAGGTGATTTTGCTATACAGCAAGGGTGGAGCAATGTAAATCTTGTGGGAGTTACTGCTTCTGTGTTGCCTGGTCTGAGCGGATGATCGACATGTAGGTCAGTTTAACATTAAAGAGGTCAGCCGAAGGTAAAATATTGCATGCTACCAACGATCAGCGGTTTGCATAACAAAAGCAGGATTAGTTTATGACTGGCGGGTGCATAGTTACTTCAAAACAATTTTGTGCAAAAATATGGCATCGTCGATTTTCATAAGACCCTGTACTGCAGGCTCACCTTGAGACAGGTATAAAACAATTTATTATTAATACAATATCCTAAGTAGATAACCTCGCGATTGAAGCACATCATATTAATAACATTAGTATGTTTTGATAATTTTCATTACTAACAGTGTTTAATGCCGCTAGGTAAGTTGGTATGTTTTCTTCAATGGATGTAAATATATCGAATTTAATAGGTAGTAACCCTTGCTAAGAAATATGAGTCTAGTATATGATATTATCGCGTTTACATGTTTCCTTGGCTTTGGAATTGTAGTTATCCGAGTCACTTTCTATTTACTAAAAAAATACTTTTGTCCATAGTTCACCATCTACCGACATGTATATTTCCGTCACTTGTGGCATTTTCTTCAGGTATTAACAGGAACTTTTATATTCATTGCAGTCCTCTTGACTGTCCTGATATTTCAACATCTGCCCTCTAAGTTTCCTGCTTCCATGTAATAGTTCGGAATGGAGAATTTGTTTAGGGAGCCGATCATCTGGCATTCTGTATACGTGCCCACACTAGTGCCCCTGAATACACATGAGCATCGCCTCCATTCCTGGCACATCTGCGTGTCTAAGGACCTTGAATATAAAATGTAATCCTGCAATTAATCTTCATTATGCTGCGAAAACCTTTCAGATGAAACTGATTATTAATTTAATGTGCTGTCTATAGAGGCACCAGATTTCTGAAGCTAAAAAGTATAGATATAATTACTGCTCTATAAACTTAAAGTTTTCTGCAGATCTTAACATGCGATCTAAACAGTCTAAACAGGATTTGTGCAAGTTCTACTGGTATCCTGCTGTATAACCTTGGTTTTCATGCAATTGATAGGTGGTCTAAACTTAACAAAGGCGTTTTTGAGTCTCTTGGTGCTCTCCTGAAGTCCTTCGACCAGGAACACGTCATCTGCAAAGAGAATCTCCAATATCCTTCTCAGTTGGCAACTTTACACCTCAAATGTATAACGACTATGAATAGCATCAAACATACTGTTTAAGGCCTGTCTGAAACTACCACGAAGTATATAGCATAAGGTAGGTGTACCGATGCACCCCTTGTCTACGCCCACTGTTACCAAAAGCTTCTCCAAAGTTCACCACTATATTGGATCTGACATTTCATCCCATCGTACTGCTGTCTGATGATATTGACACATTTCTGAGGACATTCTAGTTTGCCAAGTACCCTCCAGAGCGCCTGTCGAGGAAGCCACACCCTGCTCTAAAGGGGTACTGGCAATGCGGAAGGATTTATTCAGTGAGGGGTTGCAAGTCGATTTAGAATAGCCTTAGCAAGGATCTTACCGGCTATATCAAACAGGGACACTACTCTATAGGAATTGCAGACAGAGCGATCACTTTTTCACTTGCAGATGAATAAATTCTACTGACTTTATATTCATTTGGAAATTCTTATCTGCCCATATCTGACAAAAAAATTCATAAAATTTCTGTGTGAGAACCAATACTCCACGTTTGTAAATCTCTTCTGGTATACCATCACTGCTGGGAGTTTTACCACTTTTCATCGTTCCTTTAGCCTTTTCTATTTCAGAGAGTCTAGTCTCATCGCTTAGACTCAGTACAGGTTCACTATTAGGCAAGTTTTTTATAAATTTAAATTCTGCTGAGCTCTAACTGTTAAGCAGCATGTTGAAATGTTCAAGCCAACATTTGCTTACGTCGCTTTTGCCTGTGAGACATTCATTGCAATTTGAAGCCTTTAGAGGCGTCAGTTTTTGTACTACAGGTCCATGTAATAGCCTAATACCTTAAAAAATAGTCCAATTTGATAATAATCGGCTAGCATCTGCAGTTCCTGGGCTTTATTTTGCCACCATTGATCTTTAGCAGAATGTGTTAATTTTATGAGTTTGTTGCCGGCTACACACAGATAATCTTTTAGTTGCAAAGCTGACTTGTTGTTTGACCACTTTAATAATGCCGTTCTGTGCACAGTCAGTGCCTTAACCAGTTCATCATTACTTTTGTCAAACCAATCTTGGTGCCTTCTCTTGGCTTGTCCTTAGTTAATTTTTTGCGGCGGCATACAGGGCATGGAAAAGTGTGTCCATGATGGGACAGTCGCTTACACAAGTCCATCGAAGTAGTTTGGCAAAGCAGGACTGCTGTGTGCACAAACAGCTACATGCAGTCTCTGGTGAAGATAAAGTGAAGAAAGATATTTAGATGATAAAAATAGTGACCCATAGCATCGGGATCCGGAAATGAGTTGTTCAAGAGAGACCGAAGGGAAAGATAAAGGAAAAGGAATCTGACTAAAGACTAGTTGAAGATGAGTGCAGATCCCGCTAGGGCACCTAGGGCTTGCCAATTCCCGCACTAACAAGGAGTGAGCCCCTGCGAGAAGTAGATAACCTTCATACTTTTCGTAATATTGAAATTGATTAGCATCAGGTATATTTCGGAGTTCAGTTGGCTAGTAAATCGGTTCTCCTCTTGCTATATGCTGTAGGTTGTTATTTGTCATTGCACTTAATAATTATCTTTTGTTGTTATAAGTCTTGATCTCCATTGTGGATTTTTAGCATTGCAGTTGTTTCTGGCTACAAATTCATTTGTCAGCGTTTCAAAGAATATGGTTGGGAGGTTAACAACACAGCAATTTTATTGATTTTTCAAAAGGAAACCTAAATTTCACAGACGTAATTTTAGATGTGGGAAAAAGATTTTCTGGTAATTAATTAGAAAAATATCTTTGTATATTTACTTATTAAGGCAACTTAATAGAAACATAAAATACAAAAAATAAATTACAGTAAAATGTGCAATTCGGTACGCCAAGTTGCTTTAATTTTATCAGTGCATTTTAGGAGAGTGCATCCAGACACTCTCTGCATCCTGAAATTTTTAGTTTTAGCTGCGGCTTTCCTCTCTACCCTTTTCGCATTCATTCTTGCTTGAATTTTATCGAGATAATACTGATACGGAAGCTCTAACCTTCCGCCTTGCAGGCCAAGCTCCTTCATGGGGTGTTAGTGCCTCACCATTATTATTACATTATTAATACTGATAGAACAGGTTTCATTAGCAACTAGATTACAATGACAAATCACTACTACATTGACCCCACATAAAGTAAGATTCTCACTGTTGACCCTTCATTAGTAGTTTAACGGTGTAAACATTTTAGACATCTATCCATTCGCTTACTAAATTATTATTTTCATTTGTAGCTGCAATAGATCATCCAGGGTACCTATTATCTGCAATCGACTATTGCTCTTATTATAGTGGAGTCCATCTTATGACCATTGTGTATGATGGTTCAAGATGTATGTAGTCTAGATAAAAAAGCAATAACTTGTTGTTTACTATCTCGTCAGTTTTACTACTGTATTCAGTGTAATATCTGGCTTCCTATGTCAATTTATATCAAAGGCTTAATAATTTAAATGTCTAAATTACGAAATATAAATATACAGCAAATCTCCATGACACATCCAAATAGTATTTGAAGCTCATCCCCCTATTTCAATAATGTTATCTGTAAGCTGATCGCATAATGCCAAACTGAGAAAAATAATCCTCCATTACCTTAAAAATCAAAAATGGGTAAATTCGATCATTATCAATATTAAAATTAAATTTCTGCTTAGACCAGCATCTTTTGGCTTAATGTATCCAACATCTAGTAATATCCTAATACACAAAACCAAGCTATACCCAGAACATGCGTTTGTGTACTGCGTAATATACAAGCCCTCCTATTAACACACGTGGCTGTGATATCATGGTCATCCAAGTAGGATCTGATGTTGGGAGAAAAATCGAGATTATTCTAGCGTCACTTTACCTCCCAGGAGACTCACCCCCCCCCCCCCCCCCCCCAGTGAATATGATGGTGGTTAGAAGGTACTGTGAGAGGTATGGCAAATATATTATAACAGGATGTGACTCAAACGCACGTCACTCCGTTCAGGAAAGTGCCAATACGAACCCCAGGAGATCATTTGCTGAAATACCTTTCTTGTACAAACTTAGAGATAGTTAATCCTGGTAGCGAACCTACTTTCGTTACCTTAAGATTCCTAATCATAGCTTATGTTACGTTGACCTCTCCTAGTGTCTCCACATATATAAAAAATTAGCAGGGCTACGATGTCAGACCATAGAATGATCAGGTTCAAATTAAAGGACGCTGTGACAACTTCTTTTTTTTTTTTTAATTTATTATGTTAGTCAGATCAGCACACTGGATGCTATACATAACTGTTTTTACATATTAGTCCAGTCAATCTGTACATTTCACCTTGCATTAAATCGGGTAGTTCTGATTTTTTTATATGTTTTATATGGTTGAGGCCTAATGATGAATCTAAGTTTTCGACCTCGGCCGAGTACCGGAAGTACCTAAAATAAAAAAAAAACGCGAAATTTTCGACCGAAATACGGTTTTTGTCGATTTTCATCCTGAACCACTGAATTTTCAGGAAAAGTTGTTATATCCTGTGTTAAATTAGAGAAAATTTTAAACAATTTAAGACCAGAACGGTGTCTGTAGACCTAATAGTTTTCAAGATACGGCTTTTCAAAGTTTCACAAATTTTTCACCTTTTGCATTTTTAGGATTTTAGTCGGTTCTACCTCGAAAGGTTAATAGTAGTAGAACACAAATAATGTTAAGCAAATCAATCTGCATTCAAATTATAATAATATGAGACGAAAATGGTCCTTGGTACCTCGTTCTGTCATAAGCTAAGTTGCATTGTAGAATTGTTGAAAAATAACTCAAAAACTGTCTGTACCTAAAAGATATCTTCTGTATACAGGGTGATTTATAACGGGCGGACCAAACTTCAACAGTATGTTGGGGAGGTCATTTTGAGTAAAAAATGTCAGATGAACATAGGTCGTATTCCATTTAGTTACCCAACTACAAGAGACCAAAGTTTTATTAAGGGGCGGGTAAAGGTAAAACCGCTGAAAGTAGCCAATGTTTCAAGCGTCATATCTACTACGTACGAGTATGTGGGCCAACCATATCAAACTTTTTTTGTATGATAGCCTGTAGTTTTATCTGTCAAACGATATGGATTTGATGGCAATTTATTGGTAGGAAGGGCATTAAAAAAATATTTTAAAAACACATTGCAATTTATCTCCAAAGAGTTTTTCTCCCAAACGGCTTGTCCAATCTTAGTCTTTTTTATATCAGAATTATTTTTTTTCACAGTTCTAGTGTATGAGATAAAAAATAAAGTAAATTCTAAAAAAATGTAAAAAATAAGTTTGAAAAGGTCAAGTTCCCTTTGTACCATTTTTATGAAATTATCTCATTCGCTAGATAATATTAAGAAGTCTAGGACATTGGCGTAAACAGAATTTGAAATTTATGTTTCGTTTTTGAGAAAAACGTTAAACAGATAAAACTACAGGCTATGATACAAAAGATTTTATGTGATTGGCCCACATACGCAGTAGATATGACGCTTGAAATATTGGCTACTTTGAGCGGTTTTACCTTTACCCGCCCCTTAATAAAACTTTGGTCTTTTGTAGTTGGGTAACTAAATGTAATACGACCTGTGTTCATATAACATTTTTTACTCAAAATGACCTCCACAACAAACTGTTGAAGTTTGGTCCACCCGTTATAAATCACCCTGTATAGTCCAGTCAAATGGTAGAAAATAGAGGAAAGTTTTAGAGTCTTGATATTTGCTTCCTATATGTTTTTTGGGTCTCTGTACGCGAATATCAGGTTTTCCAACATTTCATTTATGAAGATTCATTTCATATACCATTTTTGATTTACGAAAAATGAATAGTATTCGAGTTACTTTGAAATAAACTGGGATAATTTCCTTTTTTTTTGCTTTTAACACCTAACTTCGCGGCGCTCTCGCGACTGAACGATTGATCGGAGAAAAAAACCTCTAGTTCATAAAATGTAGGAAATGTTATCTTCTTTCGTTTCATATAGGTTCAACATTGACGAAATTGGATAGTTTTCGAGTAACTTTAAAAAAACTTTTAAAAAATCGTTTTTTAAGACCGTTTTTGCTTAAAAAAACGTGTTTCCAGTCAAAATTATTGTTGGAAACCTGATATTCGTATACAGCAGCCCAAAACCCATATAGGAAACAAATATCAAAATTCCAAAACTTTCCACTATTTTCTACCATTTGACTGTACTATAACTTCGCGGCGCTCTCGCGGCTGAACGATTGATCGGAGAAAAAAAACTCTAGTTTATAAAATGTAGGAAATGTTATCTTCTTTCATTTCATATAGGTTCAACATTTACGAAAACCAGTTCTTCGGGGTTAAAATTGACGAAAACCGAAACAAGGTAGAAAATTTTGGCTTTTTTTGGTTATTTGAAGTACTTCCGGCACTCGGCCGAGGTCGAAAACTTAGATTCATCATGAGGCCTCAACCATATAAGACATATAAAAAAATCAGAACTACGCGATTTGATGCAAGGTAACACCCCCTTTTGATGACAGATTGACTGGACTATATAATAACATAACATTACATTCGCAAGTTTGAGGTCACCCTAAAGGGCCCCCTGTCACTAATTTATTTAATTAATAGAATGCTACGCGTTGGGAAAGAATATGGATATTTCTTGTTCCCAATGAATAGTGGCTGGCTGCTGGGCAGGTTTGGATTTTTTCGAAAAAATTTAGGGTGGTTGAGCTGATGAAGTTTTCGATATAAGGCACGCCGAGTTCATCGTGTATGTGTTTGTTTCTGACAAACCATGGGGCGTTAATAGCAATTCTGAGGACTTTATTCTGAAAGTTCTGCAGTTTCTTCAAGTTAGTTTTTGAAGTTGAGCCCCAAATTTGACTGCCGTAAGTGATGGTTGGTCTTAGAATTGACTTGTATAGTAGCACCGAGGTTTGATGACGTAATTGGGATCTTCTGTTGATCAAAGGATATAATTTGACAAGTTTTACATGCGCCTCATTTAGCTTCTTGTTAATATGAAGATTCCAACTCAATCTTTTGTCAAAGTGAATTCCTAGATATTTGACCGATGAATCATTTGGGTTCCATTTGATTACGGAGTTATTAATTGTTATATTATAAGGATTCGTGGGTCTCCGAAGAGTAAAAATCTTGGTTACGCATTTTGCAGGATTAAGTTGGATGTTCCATTGGTTACACCACCTCGAAATAGCGTTGACACTCTGTTGTAGGGTTTGGGCAGCCTGGTTTATGCACCAGTCCTGGGTGACTATCGCCGTATCATCCGCGAACATTGCTAGAGCGGTGTTAGGTGGAGTGGGTATGTCATTCACATATAAGTTAAATAAAATTGGACCCAATATTGAACCCTGGGGTACCCCTGATTTGATGTTAAAGCTTGAAGAATGACAAGAATTGATGCGAACGGCAAATTTTCTATTAGATAGAAACGACTTTACGAGTAATAGAATGTAGTCGGGAAGTTTGGCTTGTGAAAGTTTGAAAAGTAAACCTTTTATCCATAACCTGTCAAAGGCTTGGGAAAAATCCAAGAAGGCTACTAAAGTGTGTTTTTTATTTTCAAAACCCTTCTCTATGGTTTCGACTAGCCGTAGTAATTGATGATGGGTGGAATAGTTCTTTCTAAATCCGAATTGAAAAGGCGGAATACATTCTTTTCTCTTCAGAAACTTATTAATCCTATTCAGAATAAGTTTTTCGAGCAACTTGGAAAGAGTGCATAACAAACTTACGGGCCTGTAGCTGGTTGGATCATTTGGATTTTTTCCAGGTTTGTGAAAAAGTAATATGATGGCATGTCTCCATGTAATTGGAAAATAACTCATTCGCATGCAAGCATTAAATATTGTTGCTAAAAAGGCTAGAGCTTTGGCTGGCAGTTTTTTAAGGATGATATTTGGGATCGTGTCATGTCCAGGGGCTTTTTTTAACGGAAGCTGTTGAATCAAGTTGGCTAGTTCCCTAGAACTTGTTGGCTCGAATGGGTTTGGTTTCTTTGGGAATATAGTGTCGAGATGATCGTCTATGTGTTCGTCAAGATTTTGATTACTAATATCCAATCTGGTTTCGAAAACTGACGAAAGGTGTTCAGCAAACTTATTGCATTTATCTTGATCGCTGCAGTAGTAGATGCCGTCGACTTTTAAGGGCGCACTAGTTTGAGGTTGACGTAATATACGCTTAATAGTTGACCACATTGTAGGATCTTTTGGTTCTAGTTCCGCTATACATTTACTGTATGTTGAAATTCGGTAGTTGTCTAGTTCCCACTTCACCTGATGAGACAGTTGGTTCAGTTGTCGCCTCGTTGCAGGATTTCTATTTTTTTGCCATTCCCGACGAGCTTTATTTTTCTCTTTGATTAGTTTTAAGATGTTGGATGGTGGTTGATGGTGATGTCTTCTCTTATTATTGTGCTTAATAGTAGCTGTATAGACGGAGGCTTTAATTATTGAGTTCAGTGTAGTGATGGCTGAGTCGATTTCTGTCGTTTTGTTTATTGATGTTGGGCATATTAAATTGTGAACGATAGATTCTTGAAATGTGTCCCAGTCGATACGGCCATTTATTATTCTAGGAATTCCAGGGTTAATTTTGGGTGTATTGAAGAAACTTATTAATACTGGTGAGTGGTCGGAGTCTAACTCTGGAAGGACGGTTTGAAAAATTGGTTTTGTAAAGTTTTTACTGACGATAATATCCAGAATATCTGGCTGATGATCTTGCCGATACGGAAAGTGTGTCCAATCTTCCGGCGCGAGGACAAGTGCAGCTGTTTTTGATGTGAAATTTAGAAGCCTTTCTCCATTCGGATTGCTTACTCTACATCCCCACGAGATGTGTTTGCAATTTAGATCCCCGATCAGTAGTGTGGGCTCATTTGTGGTAAAAATGTTGTGTATGTCTTCAGCTTCGAGGCGTCGATTTGGTTGTTTGTAGACTGCGATTATGTTTACAAAGGTGTTATTGCACAGGTTCAGTTTAATCGAAGTTGTTTCTAGAGTAGCTAGGTTTTTTGGTTGTAGGTGCGTTTGAATTAGCTGTCGTTTGACAAAAATGGCTACCCCTCCGGCGGCTGTTGGACATTCCCTATCTTGCCTATAGATGTTATACCCTGGTATACGAAAAGCTTCGTTATTAGTTAAATGTGTTTCACTAACACAGGCTACGACAACGCTGTGTCGCTCAAGAAAAGAGATAAACATATTGCGTTGCTTTTTAAGGCCGTCTGCATTCCAGTTGCAGAGTGTTAAGTTGCTTAAAGCTCGATAATTAGTTGCCATTGGTGACAAGTATAGAAGGTAGCAAGGTAATAATAAATTGTTTAATTTTGGAAAGGTGGGGAGTGATAATCTCTATAAGTTTGTGAAGGATTGCTGTGATTATTGATTGGAATGGATCATTGGTTTCTGTTGTATCGACGTTAGGATTGTTGTATTGAACTCTAGCAGCATAGGAATTAGGATTAGCGGTTGAAGTTTGTCGTGGATAGACGTTTGGGGTTGGTCTGCTGTTCTGTGGAGAATGATGTGGTGTATTAGGTGTTTGGGAATGTAGCAGATTTGCTTTAATTCGTGCGTAGTATTCGCAGCCTTTATATTTGGCAGTATGTTCCTTGCCGCAGTTTATACAGGTTGGTGGAACAGATTTATCTTTCGGTTTTGGACATTCTGAGAAGTGGTGTAAACCAGTGCACTTAACACAGCGCGGCTGGAGGCGGCAATAGTTTTTGGTATGTCCATACCTTTGGCATCTGGTGCACTGTGGGATGTCTCTTGATTTTCTTCTCGGTTCCACGGTGATGACACAATAACAGAGTCTTGATAATTCAAATATTTTGTTATTATTTGTATTTCTCTTAAGTTCGATGGCACATAAGGGAGTGGGGTTTTTGTCCCTATTCAAAAGACGGGTTACTTTAATTATTTCGAATTTTTTGGTTGTTAGTTCATCAAATATATCCTTTTCGCTAAGTGATGTTGGTAGGCCCCTTATAATGACACAGAGATTTGGGCTATCGTTGTTCATAAAAGTGTGATACTGAAACTTTTCAGTTTCGTACCATTTTGTTAGGTTCCGGTAGTCTTCAATAGCAGTTAAGTTAATGCGTAGGGTTTGACCCTTGTATGCGGTTGAAAATTCGTTTTTTATAATTTTCCGAATATCTTGTATTACTACCTGATAGTTGCTTGCTTCATGTAAATAGATTGGCGGTATTTTTGGTTTCACTTCTCCAGGTTCGCTTCTTTGAGAACTGGAGCTGTCTTGAGTTTGAGGACTATTTAGCTGATGATATTTAGTTTTAGATTGCAGCGTTGATGAGTCAAAAAGATATCGTTTGTTATAAATTGTGATTGGAGGTGATGTAGCTGGTCGTTTAGGGGTTTGAAATTCTGAATTATTTAAGCAGTCGTCTGTCTGCATGTTTTCGTTAGGTAAGATTTCGTGTAAAGCTTGTTCTGTTATTTGCTTGTAAAGCGTCGGGAGATCAGTGTTTACATTATTAATATTTAACTTTGGGTCAATATGTTGACAGTTTTTAGTGTTAGACATTACAAATTATGATAACTAACAAATGAACTCACAGTGCACGGCTGTTGCGGTAGATACTGGTTATCGGCTCCGGGCGGCCGATAACCTCCTCGCTTGTGTGGATTTCACTGGTTTATTTGCACTTTTAACTAATTTGATGTTCTAAATAATGCTTCAAATTGAATTATACTGATTTGGAAAGGCACTGGGTTGAACGCGACAGCAGACAACCTTTCGCGGCCGTGGTCAAATCGTAACTTGTGACAACTTCTATGGGCTATAACCACCCATTTTTTATTGTTCCCTATCTGTGTAATCAGCAATTAGTTATTATTGCACAATGCAATGAATGTAATCTAACTGTAAGTAATATAGGACCAATGCAATTAAGCTTTTAAGTCTATTTTGCTTCAAATAAATAATTAAATAAATGATTAGTAGGTACTGCTCTTGTTTGACGGCCCACTAACCTTCTGTGTTTATTTAACTAGGTATGTACGAAAATTGTAAAATGAATTTTGTCAGCTTCTGATATGTAATAGCTGAAGCAATATAATAATAAAAAAACAAATGAAAGAGCCTTCAACACTTAAAAATATTGGTGTGCGACAGTTACACAAAGAAGGCAATTGGGTACTTGATTTTGGGTCGTATTTAGGAAAAATAATCGTTGATGTTACAAAGCTGAAACTTTTAGAAAAACCTTGGTCACCGGATCTGTCTTTTAAATTTCCATCGTCAGGGTCTAGAAACTTAAAATTGAAGATAAAATGGCTTGATGAGTGAAGGTGGCTAGCTACTCCCCTTCTCTAGATTCTGTGTTCTGCAAGTATTGTCGGGCAACAAGCTAGTAATAAAACTCCCTTTAAAAAGTGGAAGGATGCCAGAAAAGAATTCAGAAATCAGGAAAGACATTTGTATCATAAGAATTGTCTCGAACAAGTAGCTAACTTTGTAGATAGTATGAGAAAATCTGAAAATCTGGTTTTAAACATGGACAAACATAGAAAAGATCAAATAAATAGTAATGGAGAAAGCCTTAAACTCATAATTAAAACAGCGATGTATCTTGCTAGATAAGGAAACTCATTTCGAGGTCACCGTGACTCTGGACCTCTTAATATAAATGAACCTCCACTGAAAGGACAGGATAATTTCGGAATTGTTGTTAACAGGTGCATTTTAAAGCAGAAATGAGGGGAAAACAAGAAAGAATTGTTCAAGAAGGTTAAAATGAAGTGCGGTTCCTACTATATTTTCATTTTTGAAACCCAAAACAACTAGAAAACCTCATAAGGAACGAACAGTCAACTTTCCACAAGTAAATATATCCGAAGAAATTTGTATTCCATCTACTTCTGCCAGTGCTGTTGAATCAAGTTGAAACAAATAAATTTGGACGTGGAACAATATCAAGGTTTTAAACTTTTACAATCTATTTTCAATAGTAATCAAATGATGGCTTTGAAAAAACCTATGAGATTTAAAACATGGTCCAATGATACTGTCACATCATCTTTAAAATTAAAATTTGCATGTGGCAATAATGTATATCAGCAGTTGAGCAATCAAAAACTACCATTGCCATCTCTGCGGATATTATCTAGGAGATTAGAAAATCTAAAATTTGAATCAGGAGTTTTGCAAGACATTTTTAATTTTTTGGAATACACAGTTGCTACTTTTAGTGACGAACATGAGAAAGATTGTGGACTTGTTTTAGATGAAATGGCTGTAAACGCATCAAATGTTTATGATGTTTCCAAAAGAAATAATATAGGAAATGTTACTTTACCAGAACATTCCGGTATTGCTACAAATGCGCTCGTCATTATGTTAGTCGACATTACTTCTAGGTGGAAACAAACAGTGGTGTATTATTTTACAGATACGTGTGTGTGTTTCAAAATATTCTATAATTATAGGTTTTTGTTTGTTTGTAGGTAATTCAGCTGATGGACGGGTTTATGAAAATATTTTATTTGAAACAATAACAAAAACTGAAAAATTGTTTGAGAATACATAACATCACTTCAGACATGGGGTCATCCAATAAAGCATTTTGAAAAAATGGAAAGCGGTTGCGGGTCGTCACAGCCAAATTAAAAATGTTATTTACCATCCACTAGATTCAAACCGTAAAATTTATATCATTGCAGACGTGCCTCATTTATTTAAAAATATTAGGAGTATCTTACTTAATAACAAAATCATTTACATATCAAACGATATAAAAAAATTGGTATAACCTGCCAACAAATGAACTGAAAATAGATCACATTCATCAACTAACGTAATTACCCGTGATATTAGTAGCTAGTATTTTTATGAATTACACTTAACAAACCTGAATATTTAACTACTGCTTGGTTTATATATTTCGTAGAAAAGTTAACTCTAATGACATTGAGACATCCCAATACCTGCACTGATTAAATTATCAATTAGTAAATACAATGAAACCATTAATTTTTTTTAAAGTTTTATGCAGATTATACCAGAAATGTATGTTGGTCAAGACAGATCTTGGAAGCCATCACAAACCAAAACATTAATATCAACCAAGTCAATAGTAGATTTACAGAATATATTTTTAAATTATTTACATGAATTATATATTTGTATTTACTTCAAGATTTGCGCACGATTATTTTGAGGATCAGTTTAGCTCAGTGTGTGCTAAACAAGTTAAACCCACTGCTCTTCAATTTAAAAATAGTGTAAAATTTATATCTTTATCACCGTATATGAAAGGGGATACGGAAAGTTCGTTCCCCACATTTCATTCCCCACATTTCGTACCCCACATTTCGTTCCCGGGATATTTCGTCTCCCCACATTTCGTACCCGAAAACTTCGTTCCCGAGCGAGCTCAATTTGTCTCTTAGATTACAGGGAGTTGAAAAACGAGTGCAGCGATCGGAATACAGTTAGATAATGAAAGATATTTTAATTAATTTATTTATTATAATAAACTTATAAGAACAAAATAAATTTTATTTATTAAAAATTACGGTTTAATCTAAATATCTTCCTTATATCTTGTATACGGCGATAATTTCTCATTCTGAACAACTTTTCTTAGTAATATTTTGCCGTATTATGAACAATAAGGGTAGTTTATCTGAAAAGAATATAATTTTTGCTTAACTGTCAAGGCCGACTTATTTTTGAAAAACTGAAAATTTTCTTAAAATTGTCTACAAACCCAGCAGGAATTTTAATTCCTATAGCATATTTATGTAAAACTAAAAATAAAATTTAATTCCCTCTTGTAAACTCAATCCGGGGTCATACTATTCTTATAAGTTTATTATAATAAATAAATTAATTAAATATCTTTCTTTTTCTAACTGCATTCCGATCGCTGTACTCGTTTTTCAACACCCTGTAATCTAGGAGACAAATTGAGCTCGCTCGGGAACGAAGTTTCCGGATACGAGATGTGGGGAGACGAAATATCCCGGGAACGAAATGTGGGGTACGAAATGTGGGGAACGAAATGTGGAGAACGAACTTTCCGCAAACCATATGAAAGATCCATCTAAAAGCAGTTATGAAAAAGATGACCGAGAATTCTTATCTGATTTTTTAGAAACTCAAAAATCTAAAAAACTTGTAAAATATGATGTCATAAAAATCCCAGCTAATGTAACAGAACCAGTCATGCCTTTATATTATAGTGAAAAAAACTCGCTTTCCAGAACATGTACAAAGTGTGTATCGCTCTTGGTTCCAAGCAATTTAACGATAAAACACGAAATGTATCCTCGATTTGCAGACTAAGAGCAGACAAAAAAGATACATTATTTTATTGCAATCTAGATACTTTTAATAATATGTGATCAAAATATGTAGATATTAAAAAAGTAATTAATGGATGAAATACAGTCAAAGTAATTCTTTGGCTTGGGGTATAGCAGTGAACACCCCCCCCCCCCCCCGATCAGCTTCTGTACTTGGTAAGGCTCTAAGTAGTTTGCAATAGTAGCTACATATTCTTGGATTGTTTTAAGGCACGTGCATGCATTCATTAGTGATTTATTTCTAAGCTCTAACATGTTACAGGTTGCCTAGGATTGTGTGCATGCATGTTACGCGAAGCATGGAGACCAATGGGAGTAAAAAAGATACCACTACTTACCACGAATTCAATATTTACCAGGAAGAAGTTGAAATCAAAGATGAATTATTCAATACGTATGCAACAAATAAAAGTCAGCTAGAAGGACAGTTAGTTTGCAAGATTCGTAGTACGGACGAGAGTAAACCATATTTGAATACCAATAACATATAGACTTAGTAAAAAGAAAATACAGACTGGAAAACATTATAGTAGTAGGGCTATGAAGTAAATTTTAGTTTTTGTAGTGACGAACTAAGTTTTTAATTAAATCGTTTTTCTTGTACTATTTTTTCTCTCTTATTTTCAATGTAAATAAATAACTATTGTAAAATACATCAGTTATTAAGCATATAAACTACTAATTTATAAATAATTCCCTATGCTGTACATATCAAATTGGCAGACTAATGGGGCGGCGTCCCTTAATACCCTTTTAATATAGGTACCCTACTTTAGAAATGTGCTATGTACAACCTAAACAAGTGCAGCCATTTTAGCAGCCGGTGTGTTTGTACATAAATAGTTGTTTGTGTAAGTCATTATATTTCTTACTTCAAGAAGTATGGCAATCAAATTTGAGTAAGTATAACTTTTTAAATTGTCCTTGTATCCTGTTCATGTTTTTATACAAGCAAGTTAAGATGTGAACTTAAGGCTCTGCTTTACTTAACCGTAGAACTGCGAAAAATTGTCAATCTTTATTATAATATAAAAATGTTGCTGTGTATTCTAAAAACCGCGTCGATGGCTAAACTTGCGTAGTAGGCGATTTACAAGGGGGGGGGTCATAAAATATTCTTGTAATTAACAAAAAAATAGTAAAGCAGTTTTTAGTTGTAATTTCTTTAGTTTTGGGCAAAAGTATTAAATTTTATGTTGGGATATGTCTTTCCAGTGCTTCAATTTCGACTTTATTTGTAAAAAACTAAATACAATTTAGGCAACCAATACAACAATTTATTTATTTTATTAGTGTTGCTATTAAAAAAGCATTAGGCGGAGTAAGCAACTTATAGCTGATTACAGTCTAGTTGTTTGAAACCGAAACCAGGAGAGGTTTGCATACTTAAAATAAATTACTGCCGGTGTTAATTATTATCGGAGTTTTAATATTATCAAACCTAGATCTTAAAATCCTCAAAATAAAACACATAAAAATAAAAGATGTGGAAATAAAACAAATAAATAAGGACTGATATAAGTTTTATTGATTGTATTTACGTTATTAATAATTTATATTTACTTACTAAATTTACTTACTAATATATTAAATTGTAATAACACGTTCTTATTATTTGCAACATTGAGAACTGTTGCTGAAACTGCAGATTACTAATAATATGCCTTTAATTACAAATATTGGTTACATTTTAATTTGATTATAGTAACTCCATTCCAAAAATTTTTATTTTACGTTATTAGCCATATTTAATATAGATTTCACTAAATTTCGTGTATTGGTATTTTGACGCATTTAGCATGCAACCGCAAAATTGCTGGCTGTTAGTTTACTTTGCCTTTCCCTTTGCCCTGTTAGATTCATACTTTGCCCACAGTATTAGTAAAGACATTTTTGCGAACTACTTCAGCCATAGAAAGTAAAAATGTATTTCTTGCAATGGCAAGATCGTATTCGCTTTTGTCATCCACTCCTTCCTGACACAGCGCCGTAATCAAAATGTTCGTTACAAGGCGCCGACTTTTTTTAATGGAAGTTTTATGAGCTTTGCTTCTGTATCTATTAGCGTAACACTTGGTGAATGTACCTCCTTCACCACCTGACAAATTTTCTTGTACGATGCCAACAAGCAAGCCATCATTGTTGTAACTAATAGCAGCTGCTTGCAGCGAATTCTATTAGAACCACGTGTACAAAAATTAATTCCTTTCCCCCAACCAGCTTATTAACTATAGAATTATAATTTTCTACGCAATTACTATGTACTATGCAAGACAAAAAAACTGGGACAACTCTTGATGGTGATTTTAGCATAATTTGATTAGCTAAAATGAGACTTTGAACAATTACATCTATTATACTCATAGCAAAGTCTAAACAATTTGACAGTTAAGTTAGAAATACCTAGCAGCTGTACATATTAAGGCAGTCAGATTCACAATAGACCATACTAACTGTCCCAGTTTTTTTGTCTTGCATAGTACATATATCATATAGCAGACTTGATGAATTATTAATAACACGCATTAAAGATTGCACAATTTTTGAAAATTGGACAAATATTTCATTCTCCTGGCTTACGTCCTTCGCAGAAATATTTATACGTATTTTTGCTATTTAAGGAGTGTTTATAGTCACCCAAAATATGAGGAAGGCTGTTGATAATGTCTTCTTTTATATACTTTATTTTCGCAGGAAAAGGTATGTTCTCATTTTTTCTATGTTTATAGCTTCCACGATGGCTGTACTAAATCTTAGAATATTGCATTTAATAAAAGATTTGATATTTGTATCCACCTTTAGTCGTTTTAATAAATCGTTAATGCGCTGGCAAAATTACGTCGACTGTGATTTAGACATTCAATTTTTTCGATAAAAAAGTTATGGGTTCTCTAATTTTTTTGTAAGCGCTACTGTCCTCATCTCCTATAACACCCGAATATTTTAGATTTGAAGAATTTGACTTATAGGCAAATATCTTGTGGTAAATACCATGATAGCTGTAGTAAAACCGCCAATACACTGGGTGTTTCTAAATCGCTAGCCACCCCATAACTTAATAATACAGATATCGAAAAACATTTTGTTTTTATTTTAAACGTTAATATACAGCATACAAATTTTATTTACTTAGTGACTTGTGTAAAATCATTGACAATCGAACAGGAAGTGCAAAACAAATTTTACTTCGCTTGCAAAGAAATTCTACTTGACCCTACCAAGTGGAATTTGTTTTGTCTTTCAGGATAAGACCCCTACCTCTAAAACAACAAAGTTGCAGCACTCTGGCGTGACATCAACACAGCAATGTGGAATTGGGCATTTTCTGAAATAGATAAGACTTGATAAGTAAATTCCATCATTAGTCGCTTCGGTCTTCCTATGCTGACGTCACGACCGAGAGTTTTGAAATTGTTGCTTCCAGGGTTTTTAATAATCTTTAATAAAAAGTATTTTTTTGTCCACTGTATTTTTGCAATACTGTAGTTTCCCAATAACTTGAATCAATGAAAACCAGATTAATGCTGAATATGGAAACATCTTGATGACTGAATCATTTGTTAAACTCCAATATATTTAGTTATATCGATGTCAGCGGACCTGATGCATACGTTTCCTGTGTTTAAACTGTTTTAGGATTTGAGAGAATAAAAAAAACGGTAAAACACTGGACCTTTCGGGCAATTATAAAGGTGCCCAAAAGATAATGAATTCATCTAATCTAATAACATGACACATTTTAATTTTTATCCTACCATTGTATATCATCTCATTTTTGTTTAGATCACTGACTGTTGACGCTCCGAAACTGTATTTTAACGTTTTTGCTTCTCGAAAATTCCATATTTAAGTTATATAACCATTTTTTGTATAATGACAACGTTTTGTGAGCATATTTTAGTACCGCCGTGATTAAGCAAAATACGCACACGAACGACTAAGCAATGCACATGCAGACCCCATACATGGAAATTTTTGATTTATTAAATCAGATCCGGATTACGATATTGCTATATGAACACATTTGATGACCAAATTTTCTTGAAATTCATAACACTGGACTTCGAATTAATGGCACATTACTGTACTATTGCTCATGTTTTATTATAAAAATAAATGTATACAGGGTAAAATGAAGACTAAAGCTCCTTGCAGGTTTTCTCTTTCATCGATACTATGTTAGTAGTTTCAATTGCTACTTACAATCTAATCAGGGCCGCCAAGTGTAGGTGTACATATTGTTCACTGCACAAGGGTGGCTAATTAAAGGAGTGGAATTTTGATTTATTCCAAGCTCCTTCATGGGGTATTAGTGCCTCACCATTATTATTATTATTATTATAAGTACAGTACGACACAGCGGTCTTTAGCATCGGACAGATATGTAAAAAACCATTGAAATACAATAAAAGGATGGATTTTGTGTGCCCAGATTTTTTTGAAAAAGCATTTGACAGTGTACAAAGAGAAGATGTTTGACAAATACCAAGCAATAGAAAAGGACTAAGAGATGTTATCAAATCCCTCTATGAAACTCATACATCGTTCATCAGGACAAATCCCATAAAATCAACAGGATTTGAACCAATAACAGAGTTGCGACAAAACTGCATTCTGAATCCCTTACATTTCACATCAGCTAATGCTTGATGAAGCGGCCAAGAACTGTCCAAAGCAATAAAAACCACTGCTTATAGGAATATGGAAAATGCAACAGATCAAATACTATGTGTTACTGTATACAGA
The DNA here is from genome assembly GCA_940337035.1 of Agriotes lineatus. NCBI lineage: Eukaryota > Metazoa > Arthropoda > Insecta > Coleoptera > Elateridae > Agriotes > Agriotes lineatus. The sequence goes on from CALNHX010000896.1 coordinate 161,605, forward strand.
TGACATGGTTATTATGGAAGTGACAAAAAACGACTTACAGAATAATTTGGGCATTTGAAGAAACCAGCTAACAAAGAATATAAAAATAAAAACACCCCCCCCCCCCTTAAGGCCCGGCGCCGATGGCCTCCGCGATATCAGGCGCTACCAGAAATGTATCAAGCTCTTCATATGTAAGCTGTCCTTCCAACGTCTGGCTAGCGAAATCGCCCAGGACACCAACTCCGATCTGCTATTCACGAGCGCCACCATTGTGACGCTCCAAGAGGCGTGAGAGGCGTACTTAACCGACATCTTCGAGGACGCCAATCTGTGCGCCATCTTCGCCAAGAAACTGACCGTAATGCCTAAGCACATAATGCTGGCGATACGCATCACATGCGAATACGCCTAATTTTAACATTTCCGCCTCAGCAACGGAAAACATTGTAATTTAATGTATTGAAATATGTAGTTTTAATCTAATAAAATATGCATTGTTACTCTTAATAAAATTCTGTCAGTGACTAAATATTTTTTCTATTCGTTTATATTCCAGGTGAAATTTCAAATATTTATTCGGATCGAAAAGGTCTATTTGGTTCAACAAGTAAGATAGATCTATAGCCTAAAATCATATAGGTAGTTCTGGTTTTGAATACAGAACAGGGCATAAAAATAATTCAGTTAGATCTCAGCAGGGAACAGTAAAGGTAAAATATTGCATGCTACCAACGATAAGCGGTTTGCATAACAAAAGCAGGATTAGTTTATGACTGGCGGGTGCATAGTTACTTCAAAACAATTTTGTGCAAAAATATGGCATCGTTGATTTTCATAAGACCCTGTACTGCAGGCTCACCTTGAGGCAGGTATAAAACAATTTATTATTAATACAATACCCTAAGTAGATAACCTCGCGATTGAAGCACATCATATTAATAACATTAGTATGTTTTGATAATTTTCATTACTAACAGTGTTTAATGCCGCTAGGTAAGTTGGTATGTTTTCTTCAATGGATGTAAATATATCGAATTTAATAGGCACCTAACCCTTGCTAAGAAATATGAGTCTAGTATATGATATTACCGCGTTTACATGTTTCCTTGGCTTTGGAATTGTAGTTATCCGAGTCACTTTCTATTTACTAAAAAAATACTTTTGCCCATAGTTCTCCATCTACCGACATGTATATTTCCGTCAATTGGCACGTGGCATTTTCTTCAGGTATTAACAGGAACTTTTATATTCATTGCAGTCCTCTTGACTGTCCTGATATTTCAACATCTGCCCTCTTAAGTTTCCTGCTTCCATGTAATAGTTCGGAATAGAGAATATGTTTAGGGAGCCGATCATCTGGAATTCTGTATACGTGCCCACACTAGTGCCCCTGAATACACATGAGCATCGCCTCCATTCCTGGCACATCTGCGTGTCTAAGGACCTTGAGTCTCTAATGTAATCCTGCAATTAATCTTCATTATGCTGCGAAGACCTTTCAGATGAAACTGATTATTAATTTAATGTGCTGTCTATAGCGGCAGCAGATTTCTGAAGCATAAAAAGTATAGATATAATTACTGCTCTATAAACTTAAAAGTTTTCTGCAGATCTTAACATGCGATCTAAACAGTCTAAACAGGATCTGTGCAAGTTCTACTGGTATCCTGCTGTATAACCTTGGTTTTCACGCAATTGATAGGTGGTCTAAACTTAACAAAGGCGTTTTTGAGTCTCTCGGTGCTCTCATGAAGTCCTTCGACCAGGCACACGTCATCTGCAAAGAGAATCTCCAGTATCCTTCTCAGTTGGCAACTTTACACCTCAAATGTATAACGACTATGAATGGCATCAAACATACTGTTTAAGGCCTGTCTGAAAACTACCACGAAGTATATAGCATAAGGTAGGTGTACGGATGCACCCCTGGTCTACGCCCACTGTTACCAAAAGCTCCTCCAAAGTTCACCACTATATTGGATCTGACATTTCATCCCATCGTACTGCTGTCTGATGATATTGACACATTTCTGAGGACATTCTAGTTTGCCAAGTACCCTACAGAGCGCCTGTCGAGGAAGCCACACCGTGCTCTAAAGGGGTACTGGCAATGCGGAAGGATTTATTCAGTGAGGTGTTGCAAGTCGATTTAGAATAGCCCTAGCAAGGATCTTACCGGCTATATCAAACAGGGCACTACTCTATAGGAATTGCCGTCAGAGCGATCACTTTTTCACTTGCAGATGAATAAATTCTACTGACTTTAAATTCATTTCGAAATTCTTATCTGCCCATATCTGACAAATAAATTCATAGAATTTCTGTGTGAGAACCAATACTCCACGTTTGTAAATCTCTTCTGGTATACCATCAGTGCTGGGAGAGTTACCACTTTTCAAATCGCCCACGGCAACAAATCATATCTGCTCTTTATGAGCGCCACCATTGGGACGCTCCAAGAGGCGTGAGAGGCGTACTTAACCGACATCTTCGAGGACGCCAATCTGTGCGCCATTTTCGCCAAGAAACTGACCGTAATGCCTAAGCACATAATGCTGGCGATACGCATTACATGCGAATACGCCTAATTTTAACATTTCCGTCTCACCAACGGAAACCATTGTAATTTAATGTATTGAAATATGTAGTTTTAATCTAATAAAATATGTATTGTTATTCTTAATAAAATTCTGTCAGTGACTAAATATTTTTTCTATTCGTTTATATTCCAGGTGAAATTTCAAATATTTATTCGGATCGAAAAGGTCTATTTGGTTCAACAAGTAAGATAGATCTATAGCCTAAAAATCATATAGGTAGTTCTGGTTTTGAATACAGAACAGGGCATAAAAATAATTCAGTTAGATCTCAGCAGGGAACAGTTTAATTTTAATATGTACAGCACTATAGTTGCTCTCAAGGTGAGTTTGCAAAACAGCAAGCGTGGAGCAATGTAAATCTTATCGAAGTTATTGCTTCTGTGTTGCCAAGTCTGAGCGGCTGATCGACATATAGGTCAGTTTAGCATTAAAGAGTTCAGCCGAAGGTAAAATATTGCATGCTACCGACGATAAGCGGTTTGCATAACAAAAGCAGGATTAGTTTATGGCTGGCGGGTGGATAGTTACGTCAAAACAATTTTGTGCAAAAATATGGCATCGTCGATTTTCATAAGACCCTGTACTGCAGACTCACCTTGAGACAGGTATAAAACAATTTATTATTAATACAATACCCTAAGTAGGTAACCTTGTGATTGCAGCACATCATATTAATAACATTAGTATATCTTGATAATTCCTTCGATGGAGACTGACGATGTCTGTCATTGCTTCTGCAGCTTGGCTGTAGCAATATAAAGCCGCAGATCTATTAATACAAACTGCAAATCATGGTATGTTGATATCCCTCGATTATAAAAACCACAATCCCCTGCATTTATTTTTATTTTTCTATCTCATCTTCTATTTTAGTTTTATTATAATTGTTGTTACGCTTCTAGGTGCATACATCGTACGTGAATTTTATGAAGTGTAAATCAATTAGTGTTTATTATCAAAATGCCAGAGGTCTCAACACAAACCAATGAAGATCTAAAAAATCTTGGTAGTGAAAATTATGATCTAATAGCTATAACGGAGTCAGGTTTAGATGATGATATTAACACCTCTGAATTATTTAACGAACTTTATCTAGTATTTAGGTGCGATCGTAATAAGCGGTCATGCTATGATTATTTTTTACAATACCAGAACCGCTATCCACGGCGTATTTTTTATTTACAGGAACTTACCAAAAATGCTTGCTTATCTTCCAACCCATGAAAAAAAACACAAAAGTAGGTGGCGATGAAAAATATAGATAAATATATATTAAGAAAAACACGTCGAAATCTTGGTTCACCCTATACAAGTAAAGAGTAAAGATAGTGAAGCAAGAGTTTTGCGCTCATCTTGTCGATGCAAGCAAAACTGTAGTATATTGCTCCAAGGCACGGGAAACAAAATTTTTAACGAATTTTGGAATATTGGCGACTAGAACAAACAGAATGCGTATTTATACCACAACATGAAGCGACTTCAAAAAAAATGGGAATATCCAAAGAAAACCAAGAAAAATGTTTTTTCTCAGAAATTCCGTGTCAACTATTTTGTGAAGGTGAATGGATTCGATGTGAAAATATGCAAAAAAGAATTCATTTCAATCCATGGCTTTACTTCTCAAAAGAGATTTCAGCTGCTGTAAAAACAAATGCTTGAAGGCTTGACAACACCTAAATCAGATCAACGAGGAAAATACTTGTACCTTCATAATAAAATTTCTGAAGAAGCTTGCCAGTCAGCTCCAGACCATATGTTACAGTATCAAAATGACTTTTCGACACTCGCGACTGTGTGAGTACCAAATACCTAAACAAGTCCGGGAAATGTGCACGCTCACCCTGGAAATCGTAAGAAACAGGCTAAAAGCCACGGCTCAGATACGCTCAAGGAAGGGGCGGGGTCCTAAAACGAGACACCACAGTGCAAGTGTGTTGCCATCTATATAGGGCGCCACAAAGTCCAAGTCCAAGAAACCCACGTTCAACCGGACCTTGAGGGTCAAACGGGGCGAAAGATACTCAAGTGCTGCTTCTGGAAGTCACCGCGCAGCGACAAACGCAACAACCTACCTGCAGCGCGTGTCCACCACGTCCGAGGCTCACCTTACATCGATCGTAACATAGTGACTCAGTCATCCTGTAAACGAACATGCACAAGACACAAGGGAAAAATCATAAGACGGTACAGTTAATACATCTATTGGGCCACTTCGCATGACCAACCAACAACTTACATGGTACCGACGTAGTCGGCACGTATAACAATATGTACTAACTACTTATGAGATACGCCCAGCTGGGAAGCACTTTACCTAAAAATTCCGACGCATGCAGAGGTGTACAAGACAACATTAATTCTAGCTAAATGACGACTTACTACTAAACAGGTATATTGCGCACGCGTGAGATTCACACGTGGATGTGCCAGACATCAATCGGGACGCCGGGTACGAGTGTGTGAGTTTAATTGCAACCGCTCGCAGCGAAATAGTGTACGACACTATGGTTACTTTATATGAGTTTAATTGCAAAACAAGCAAGACAGGCTCGCAGCGAATCAATGTACGGCATTGTAGTTACTTTATATGAGTTTAATTGCAAGACAAGCATGACAGGCTCGCAGCGAATCAATGTGCGACACTAACATTAACTTATGCACATGCTGGCGAAACAGTTTATTGACACAATGTTGTTACCTGGGTACTAGCTCAGCCTCAAAGACGGAAGGAATGCGCTACGTGTAGGCGTCGTCTGTCGCTGCAGTGACGTTCGGAACGTTCTCCTTATGCGTCAAGCGTGGGTGTAATGTTCATGGCCCCTTGGCAAGACATAGAAATGGGCTAGGCCGTTATTTGGATCACTCGGCGATTAATCCCGTCTAAACACTGATGGACAAAATTAGGCGTAACATGCCCCACACTAATGAATAACCCAAATCAAGCCCGCAAGCGGACACCACCAACAGAAACACTAGTAAACTCGCTTGCCAGACACTGTCTGCCACAAAACGAAAAACAGAAAGGAGTCACAGATTAACACTCTGCTGAATTAGTAAAAGCGGAATAACGGGCGTGTCCACGCCGAAGCGTGAAGACGCCCACACGACTCGCAATGTGGACTGTCTTACGCGACGGCTCGAGGCTGAATCCTCTGCAACCGACGCTAAAACTTTCCAGACAAGCGCGTTCTTACGCGACAAAAGTGACCAATCGGGAGCCAGGGCCTCGCGTCATGACGCCGCAGCTGCCACGTGTGTGCGCGTAAAGGTTGGAACACGCATATCCGCAACGTGTCCGATCCGAAACTCGGCCGAGTGTTGGACCACATGCGGCCAGTCCAGCTAGAGACCACACATCTCCGTAGCTTGTCCGGGTAAAATGCGTCCATCAGTGAGTCGGCATACGTTGAGACCTCTCAAATCATAATTCTGCTTGTCTCAGTGTATTTTTTGTAGATTCTTTTAAGCAGCCTGTTTAGCGGAAAAATGTTTAAAAATGTTTTTGCCTCCAAGGTTATGGAAATTTGTTTCTAAACTTTCTCTTTATATTCACTGTGTTTATATTTTTCTTTAGCTTGGTCATAGAGGACTGGAAACTTTCTGACTTCTTCGATTAGTTTTTCTATGTCGACCATTTTGCCCGAAAACAAGCAAAAGTACACAACCACTGGCTTCCGACACCGCACCGCGTCCGTCCAAAAGTAAATTAAACTAGTCGTGCTCGGTGCGGAATCGTTGCGGAGAGGGCGCTCGGAGTCGAATCGGTCATGTGTGAACTACTGCATATGTTGCAATTGTGTTAGTTGTCTTCCGCACGACGTCCAACACTCAGCCGACTCCCGGATCGAACACGGTGCGGATATGCATGTCTCAACTTTAAGCCGTTCGTGCGTGTGAAATTGCTCAAGTCAGTACCGAGCTATAAAATCGACAAGCGATGGATTGCGTTCGTGCGTGTTGCCGTGTACGCGCACGAAAATTCGGGCTGGTACTGATTAGAGCAATTTTACGCGCAAACCGTTCGTGCGCGTAAAAATGCTCAAGTTAGTACCGAGCTTATGGGAACAGAAAATTTTGTATAAACAAACAAAACCGCTGTCGGTTTTTGTGGTGTGTTGCTGTTCATTTGCAATGGCTTGTGAAGAGACTACCGACGAACTCCCTTTGGAAATTCGAAAAACCGCAGAAGAGGCCGTGGCGGAGCTACTGCCAACAAAGTCAAAAGAGAGATATAATTGGGTTTACGATGCTTTTGAAGGTGGGTGTAAGGCTAAAAATATTGGAAGAATTATAGAAGAACTGAGTAATCAAATTAAGAGTAGATTTGATTTTAACAATCCAGTTTTAAAATTTATGCCTAAATTCAACACTAAGACTCCTATATAATAATAATAATAATAATAATAATGTATTTATTTCCCAACAATAAATTATCATACAGTAATTAATTTGGCATAAAAATAATAAGTCGAATTGGGAAACCACAGTGTTTCAATTCAAATGAGTAGTGCAACACTACCCTTGATCTTCCATTGGTACCCGGATATTTCTATATTGCGTAATGGATAAGTTTGCCTAAAGTTATTTACAATTTTAAAAAAATGAGTGCAAATGCAAAAGATAAATAAAATAAAATAAAACATTAATATATGTTGTTCTGTGATTGTGCAAATAATTCCAACAATATATGTAATGAGTGTTATATTATAAACGTTAAATGAAAATAAAACTAACTGTAAGATTTAGTTTGTTTGTAGCTTATATAATTGGTCACGCATGTTATTTCTGAAGGTTACCGGAGTGCATTCCTTAAATTTTTGTGGAATACTGTTATAGTCTATAAATTTGAAATTGAAAAGATCGTTCAAACAAAGCGGTTTTGTGTAAAGGTGGTGATATTATTCCTTTGGATCTTAAATTTAAGGAATGCACATCTGTTCTGAAAGTAATTTTATTGTATAGGTAGGCTGGCTGTTTGGTTCTAATGACTTTATGACAAAGAGTAGCAAATTGTAAATAACGTCTGCTTCTCATATTTAACCAGTGCAAATCTGTTAATTTATATGATATGTGCTCATACTTTCTTATTCCAAATATTAAGCGCAAACACGAGTTTTGAACTCTTTGAATTTTACGTGCAGTGTCCTGGGTAATAGAGGGGCCATAAATCTCACTGCAATAGGAAAAATTTGAAAGCACTAAAGCGTTACAAAGCACGGATTTAGTTTCAGTAGATAAAGCATGTCGATGCGGATAAATCAATTTCAGAGCTTGAATGCTTTTCCTTATGCAATTATTTATATATTTTTCATATCTAAATGTATTGTCTATAAGAAGGCCTAAGTTTTTAACCTCAGTTTTAATGGGAATTGGAACACCATCAATCGCCACGCAGGCGTTAGGAGTTAGAGCGGCGACAGCATCTTTATTTCCGAAAAAAATCACAACGGACTTCTGTGGATTAATAACTAAGGAGTGCTGCCGCGATACAAGGCTTATTGCATCAAGATCAGTGTTTATATCACTTACAGCTGCTCTACAGTTATTAGGAGCAAAAGAATGTAGTAACTGAGAATCGTCTGCATACATTTTCAGTTTGCAGGTCTTGACATATTTATAGAAGCTAGATGTGTAAATTATAAAAAGCAAGGGACCCAGTATAGAACCCTGAGGGACTCCCTTGGTAACTGGTAGATATTTAGATGTATTATCAGCGATTCTAACACACTGCACGCGGCCTGTCAAGTAACTTTCAAACAGAGAAATGGCGGAAGTAGATAAACCAATGTAGCTAAGAACTGCAGTAAGTATGTTATGGTCAATAGTGTCGAACGCTTTACTATAATCAAGTAGTGTAAGAGCAGAAATTTTATTTTGATCGTGAGCAGTTAACAATTCATCCGTGATGTATAGTAAGGCTGTCGAACAACTTCTATTGGGTCTGAATCCTGACTGAATATCGGGTATTATTGTATTTTCGTGTAAGTATTCCCTTAATTGATAATTCATCACTTTTTCGATTATTTTGGACAAAACAGGTAGTATACTGATCGGCCTTAAGTCTTTAAACTCTTCAAGGTTCGATTTTTTAGGGATCGGTATTACTACTGCTTTTTTCCAACTGCCAGGAAAAGTATTTGTAAGTAGCGAACAGTTAATTATATGTGTAAGATATGGAAGTAGTACTGGTAGGCAAAATTTTATAATTTGAATATTTAGACCATCGTGTCCAACAGCATTACTTTTAACACCATTAATCATTTTCAGCACGTCTGTGGTATCCACTTGATTTAAATTCAACTTCATTTGAAATTAATTTGTATTTTGTATAAAATGCTATTACATCATTAGGATCACTATTATTTATATCAGGAACGGAGTTTAGATAAAAGTTATTTAATTCATCAGATTTGGCTAAGTCCGGTGGAATTTCAATTTTTCTTTTAGTAGTAATATTTATATTTTTTAGTTTATTCCACATTTCTTTAGAATTGCAATTATTAGCGACAAATTGGAAATATGCCTTTTTCTCTGTCTTAAGCATATGACTAACAAGGTTACGTAGCGATTTATAGTATTCCCATTTAGTACCAGACTTTGTTTTACGGTATTTAGCCAATGCTTTATCTCTGAGTGACATCGCAAATTTAATATTATCTGTCAACCACGGCAGTTTAGCTTTGGTTAACTTTATAGCTATAACTGGAGCATGCAAATTAAGTAAATCCCTTAAGTATGTATATAGAAATTCAAGTTTTGCATTAATATCGTTAATAAATATTTGTTGCCAAGGTATTCTGCGCAGGTCGTCCTGAAACGATTCTAGATTAAAATTTCGAAAATTTCGAACTGTTTTGAATGCAGGTATAATAGTCTGAGACTGAATAAGTAAGTTACAGAAAGTTAGTTCATGGTCAGCAAATTCATGACCACCCACCCCAGAACTACTCACGATTTCAATGTTGCTAACAAGAATGACGTCCAATAGAGTTTTACTACTACGTGTTATACGCGTAGGTTCTGTAATTATTTGAGTGAGATTCAGAGCATCTATCATAGATTGAAAATATAGTACATCAGGTTGATGCAAATCTAGCATATTTATATTAACGTCACCAAGACAAGTAACATAATCAGTTAAATTAGAAAGAAGAGTTAATGATTGTTCAAGTTCGTCACAAAAATATTTATAGTTAACAGAGTGAGGTCTATAGACACACCCTATTGAAATTGAGATTTTACTTAATTGCAATGATAACCAAAGTTGTTCTATTGTGTTGTTTGTTTCTACTGGTATGCATTTATAAATGGTTTTAACATAAAGACAAACACCACCAGCTCTACCTTCTCGGTCCCGTCGAAATAAATTCTAACCATCAATATATATAAGGTCATTACAAACATCATGCGAAAGCCATGTTTCACTTACAGCTAAAATATCGTATTTACATTTATGGAGTAATAATTTTAACTCATTTAATTTTGGAACTAGAGATCTTACATTAACGTGCGCTGCTGTAATTTCACGTGCCCCCATATTCTTTCAGTAATATAAACGAAGAAAGTGTATTTTAAGTGACCAACATTTGTAACAGAAAATTAATTTGCTATTTAGAAAACATAAAATTTCACTTACCTATATGGGAGCACATGATGATAACGCAAACACAGAAAACACACACAAGCAAAAAAGAATACCTATGCAGAAACAAAAAGTTGAGACCGCTTATCAGCACAATACAAATGCTAGAGAACAGCGCTGTAGCGACCAGATTTGGATTTAAATAAATATTATTGTGCTATTTTATTTATGTCCTCTATCGACCGAACATGCCGTATGTTTTTGTTGTTCAATTTCACAAAAACTTTGCACGCACTTGACCACACCATTCTCGAGCCAAATTTCTTCACCGCTTCCTTAAGAAGTTGTTGCCGATATTTCGTCAAGTCTTCGCGTATTACAATCTTTGTCCCTTTAAGAAGTTTTTTGTTTTTATAGATTAAGTTTTTAGTATTGCGACTTAAAAATTTCACAATGATCGGCCGATGTGAACCTTCCCTACCGGGAAGCCTGTGGCTGCAATCGATATCTTTAATCGATACGTCCAAATTCAGCTTTTGTTTACATATTAAATCGCTGACAACTTTGTCAGTGTCTTCGTTGTCCTCTTCAGGTACCCCGAAGATACGCAGACTATTTTTCCTTGAATATTGTTCACTTTCGTCCTTATATATTCGGAGTTCATCTTTCACAGCTGTCAATTCCTTTTCAAGTCGCACAACTTTTTCTTCATAAGCTTTGAGTTCAATCTTGAATTGTTCCGCGATACCTTGCCGTATTTCTTGCGTTAACTTCTCAACCAATGCTGACGACCCGATTACTTTTTCGACGACTTTCTTAATCAGGGATTCCTCTTCAGCTGCAGAGCGCGTGGATCTTGGTTCCGGCGGGGCCATGTTCTTGGGAGTTGATAACTAATGTTTCACAATATATTGGCTACGCGCGTCTAACACGTCTATTCGCTAGCTCTGCACATCACAGAATCACAGAATCTGGTAAAGAACCGTCAATAGTATCTGTTAATAAATACTTCCCTCAAATAGTTCAGAAATTGAATTTTGAAGAACTAAATAATGAGTGGAGAATGTTACCAGACCTCGCAGAATTAAAAGAGGTTCCAAAAAGTAATAGTTTCGAGGATTTTTGGAATTACATAATGAACATGAAAAATACTATGGACGAAGAAATGTTTCCAAATTTAAATAAACTTATGGTTTCATTATTATGTTTACCTCATTCTTCAGCTGCAGCTGAACGGCTGTTTTCGCAATATAATCTTGTAAAAACTAAGACCAGAAATCGTCTAAATATTTCAACATGTGACTCTATCCTACATGCTAAACAATTAATGGGTTCCAATACTTGCTACACTTTGGAACCATCTAATATCTTAATGAACAGAAATCGCAGGGAACAACATTGATAATATTTTTAGTATACTAATGTTTTTACAGTGTAGAGTTACCAAATAAAGGTTTTTTTAGTTGATAATTTTATTTGCTTTTCAAACTGTCTTATAAATTGTATAGCCTGTACGCTGCAGTATAAATCTTGTACGTTTTGTAAAAAATATCTTGTGCCAAAATTTTTGCATGTGTTGCAACACTGATGCAAAACATAACCTGCTAACCTCGATTTTGACATAGACTTACACTCTTGCCAATTTCAAGTAAAACTTTAGACATAACTCAATCAGTTATTGCTGATCACACCAATACGGCAAACCATTCCAAGTAATAAAACTAAATTCCATGACGTAGAATTGAAACTCAATTCCAGGGGGTAGAATTAAGAGCTAAAAATACAAATTTCTAGGTACACAACCGCGCTGAAGAAAAGAAGCTGAAACAAACCTGCGAGTGGTGACGAACAGCTTTACGCCCAGTCCGATTGAAGAGCAGGCCCAACAAAACTGAACAAAAAACGTGGCGAACGCCTCGCAGCAGCACACAAAAGCTCCCATGGCCTTACCTCACATGTCCCTTCAAAACGATGAGGACAGCTATATCCAAAGCTGAACGAAGCAAAAGGTACCCAGGGCACCAACTTCAACGATCGAATCGAGGATGGAAAAGAATGAAAATTGGCCAAAGCAGTCCACAATCTCAGGTTATCAAAAGTTCCCAAAATTCGAAAAAGAAAGAAAAACTATACGAGTGCAGATTTTATGTGCCAAGCTGATAAACAAAGTTTAAGTTTTAGGTATTGGGTGTTCTTGTGAATGTGGATGCAAATGAAAATGAAACACTTTGCTAGAATTAAAAATAGCCGAAATTTGTGGGTCAAGCAGATTAATCGCGAAAATTGATATTCTAATGGCAATTCACAGATAGACGAACAGTATTTCGAAGATTCAATGTGGGAGAATGAGTGAATGGTAAAAATAAAACTTAAACGTCGGCTTGAAGCCTGGAAACACAGAAAATACCTCACCCTACACAATGAAGAATGCCTTAACATTAAAATTTCGGTGAGCTTTAACGACAACGAATTCCTCCACCTTCAGCAAAAACACTGAGGTGTTTACAGAATCTAAAATTCACATCGGGCTTATTAATAAATTTTTGGCGATGCACAATGTATGCGACATTTAGTAGGAACGTCTGAAAAGTAATATTTTAAGCGTATTATAGTGCTTGATGATAACCTTAAATTTTGTAGATTTATTATTATGCAACCGTAAATAAAATGTATAATTTTTTATTGATACCACATTGCTTGCTTTATTATTTAATCCTGTATTTATAAATTTCTACTAAGCTCTTAATTGAAATATTAGTAATTCTCAACACCGCCACTGGCTTTGACCCGCCACTGGAGCCGGACATTTCATATGGCCAGACTGTTTCTATAAAGGGACTGTAACCATATCTAGAGACCCTGTATATAGCTATGTAACTATATACAGGGACCCTTACCATATCTACAGTGCCTTTATATGAGACAGTGGCGACAATACAACTAAACCACGCCTCCGTCGCCATATTCACGCAAATTTGTAACGGGTATTTATTTAAATTCGTAATCGGAGTCGCCTGTGATGCGTGTTTTACGTTTGGCAGTACTGAAAACATTCGAAATTTGAAGGTTAAGATTTGCGTCAGTCTGTGTCAAATAACAAACAAAACCTAACCTACTAACCTCGAACATGACATAGAATGACAATACACTTGAGTACTGCCAAAAGTGTAACACGAATCACAGGCGATTTATCCTAAACATGGTTGCTAAAACCATGTGATCTAGGGAGCCAATCAAAAATAGGACACCCCATTGTCGCAACTGTCTATATAAAGGTACTGTAGCCATATCTACAGTGGCTTGATAGAGACAGTGGCGACAATAAGCATAATTTGCCTAAAAATGGCGGTCTATGGCCTATTAACTTTAATAAATTGAACGTTTTTGAATGGTCATGGTTATACAACGTATGAATAATATGTTGGTGGCACTGTAAGTCTATGACGCAAAACCTAACCTGCTAACCTCGATTTGGTCTAAAGCTAAACAAACAAAAGAGACAACAAATTTTGCGTCTTAATGGCGGCCAATTAGAGCGACCAATCAAAAAGAACACACTCTATTGTCGCCACTGTCTCATATAAAGTCACTGTAAGCATATCTACAGTGAAAGTACACGGCAGTTGGAAACTATCTTCAGGATGTGTGGTATGTACCCAATATTGGCAGAAATCTGTTTTCGATTCGTCAAACCGTCATCAAGGGATTCAAGTTCCGAGCCACAGGAACAGCGTGCGAATTTCTGAAGAACGGTGAAGTGCGGTCAACTGGTAAAAAGACTTCTAAGGGGTTGTACGAATTAAATATGCGTGTAAGCGGGCCTGGTATTCTACAGGAAGTTTTTGTTGCTGCAAAAGCAAACACACTTCAATTGTGGCGCATCAAAACAAACGCCACGTGAAGAAGTGTTTAGAAAAGCATGGAATTTCAGTCGAAGTTGTTGAAGAGTTCTGCGATGGTTGTGCCCTTGGTAAGCAACACCGAACGCACTTCGGGCTACGCAAGGATCGAGCAACAGTGGCTGGCGAACGCACTCACGCAGACGTTTGCGGCCCAATGCAGCAATGTTCGATTGGCGGTGCGAGATATTTTTTGTGCTTCAAGGACGACTACACCAAATTTAGACGGGTGTTTTTTCTAAAACAAAAATCGGAAGTGCCGGAATGCGTAAAAACCTTTATTAATGAACTTTCGACAGCGGGACACATCGCGAAAGAACTTGTGTGTGATGGAGGAACAGAATTTAATAACGCCAGTGTAAAAGTGTTTTTAAATTCCAAGGGCATTAATATGCGAACAGAAATGCCGTATTCGCCAGAGCAGAACGGGGCTGCAGAAAGAGAAAATCGAACGCTTGTTGAAAGCGCTCGATCTATGATTCATACAAAGAACTTGCCAATTTAACTTTGGGCTCAGGCTGTAAATACTGCTGCATATATCCTGAACCGAACAGGGCCCACTCCTGAGGAGAACAAGGCACCGTATGAATTATGGTATAAGAAAGAAGCTGTGAAACCGAATCACTTTAAAATTTTTGGAACCGAGTGTTTTGTTCACCTGCCAAAGCAACATCGGCAGAAATGGGACATGAAAAGTGTTGCCGGTCATTTTGTGGGGTACTGTGGGGAAAAAGACGGGTTCAGAATATGGATAAACCAAAAAAGTAGGGTCGTGACCAGTCACAATGTCGTTTTTAAACCAGAAAACGTTATAGGTAAGAAATCCACACTAGTTTCAACCTGACATGCGGCAAGAAAAAGAAGTTGAAGCTACACAACTGCAGATTTTAATTTCCAGTAGCGAAGAAATTCATAAAAAACAGCAGCAACAGATTCGAGAGGATGAGCATGTTCTGGAGGAAGCTTTTGAAGAAGCAGAAGAGCTGGAGGCATCAGTCGAACCTGTTGCAGCAGAAAATGTGGCGGAAGGTGGTGAGGAAGCTGCGGCATTGCTTTCCAAACGAACCACAAAGAAGCCGGTTTATTTGAAGGACTATGTGATGTTTGCAGAACACTTACCGATCCTGACGTATGCTGATGCAATGAGTTCAGACGAGAAGCAGAATTGGACGAGTGCAATGCACGAAGAGTTGGCTTCGCTGGAAGAAAACAACACGTGGGACTTGGTGGACTTGCCACGGGGTCAAAAATTAATAGGAAACCGTTGGGTGTTGCGGGTGAAGATAAAACCCGATAGATCATTGGAGCGGTTCAAGGCAAGACTGGTAGCAAAAGGCTACGCACAAACGCATGGTATAGATTACGAGGAAACGTTCTGTCCAGTGGCACGTTTTGACACAGTGAGAACGGTACTGAGTGTGGCAGCATTTTTATATGGGGATCTGGAAGAACAAGTATTCATGAAGCAACCCGAGGGCTTCGATGATGGATCTGGGCGAGTTTGCAAGCTGAATAAAAGTTTGTATGGGCTGAAACAAGCACCTCGGTGCTGGAACAAGCGTCTGGTTAATTTTATGATCAAGAAGCAGAAATTTATGCAAAGTGATGCTGATCCGTGTTTGTTCGTTAGAAAAACCTGTAAAAACAAAATTATAGTGGCCGTTTATGTTGACGATGGACTGGTAACGGGAAATAACAGTATCGAAATAGAACATTTTATAAGTGAATTAAAAACAGATTTTAAAATTAATTCCCATGCTGTGACTACTCCTTGTGATGGATATGTGCAGCAGGACAAAGCGGATCCTGATCTTGGTATGGAGGTGCCATTCCGAGAAGCAGTGGACAGCCTGTCGGTAGCAACAAGGCCGGACATCACATTTGCTGTCAGCTTGGTGGTAGAATCTCTGGCACATCCCAAGGCTTCAAGTTGGCAAGCAGTCAAGCGCATCTTCCGATATTTAAAAGGTACACCAGATTTTGGGTTGTTTTTCCAACCCAACCATAAGATAGGCGAATTGGAAGCGTACAGTCAGCTGGATGAGTCAAAAACAGAGAAGTGTTGTTCTTTCAACCACAGAAGCCAAGTATATCGCAGCCAGTGAAGGCGCCAAGGAAGTTGTGTGGCTGAAACGTTTGCTTAGTAACGTAAGTGAGCTACAACTGATTCCAGCACTTCAAATGGATAATGTGAGTGCCCTCAAACTAGTGAAAAGCCAGCGTTCCACAAGAGATCTAAACACATCGAAATAAAGTTCCATTTTGTGCGAGAAAAATATAATGAAGGAGAAATTGACGTCCAGCATGTAGATGGCGTAAATCAAGTGGCAGACATTTTTACCAAACCCTTACAGCGAGATTTGAGAAGATCCGTGAGATGCTAGGTTTAATATCATATGAACAATATTTTGGGAGGAAGTATTGAAGTTACATTCAAATTATTGTCATATTATGTTTAGTTATTTTTATATGTTGGTAATACCTCCCACTTTTTCTTTTGTTTTATGTACTTCCTGTTAACTAACTCACTTGTTCGTGAACCTTAGCTGTAGCTGGTTGTGTTTTACTAAACGTGTAATATTACTTCAAAGCTTTTGTGTCTTAATACTTTTTGAACATTAAACGTATTACACCGTATTTGTTTAATCTTATCAAATGCAGAAGATATTAAACCAATTTGAAGACTTTTGTGTGCATTACGTTGATGATATCTTATTGTTTTCTGAAAACGAACAACAACATTTAAAACATTTAGCAATTATAATTGAAACATTAAATAAAAATGGATTAAAATTGAACATATCAGAATGTGAATTTATGCAAGAAAAAGTAACATATTTGGGATACGAAATAAGTAAAAATAGAGTAACCATAAATGAGAAACGTCTTGAGGAAATTAAGAATTTACCTCGTCGATCGAATTTTAAGAAGTTAAGAGGGTTATTAGGGGTTTTTAATTATTATAAAAGGTTCATAAGTAACTACTCAGAGTTGACGTTATCTTTAGTACAATTATTAAGAAAGGATGTTAAATGGTCATGGAATGAAGAAAGAGAAAAAGCATTGAATACCATCAAACAGAGATTTCATGAAGGATTATTACTGAAATATTCGAATTTTAAAGAAAAGTGTATACTTCGTACGGACGCATCTGATCAAGCAATTGCAGCAGAACTAATAGAAATACAAGATGGAATAGAAGTACCAATATGTTTTATTTCAAGAATATTAAAAGGGTATGAAATTAGAATACCATAGCTGAGAAAGAAATGTTGACAATCATATTTGCAATTAATAAACTAAAATTTTATCTAACAGGGAACGAATTTGAAATTGAAACGGATAATTCAGCAATTTCGGTTTTGAAAAATAAAACTTTTCATAATGACAGGTTATACAGATGGGCATTATATTTACAACAATATGAATTTGATATTAAAACATAGGCCAGAAAAGTTAAATGTAGTTGCAGATTTCTTAAGTAGAAAGGATGTACCTAATTATGAGAAACCAAAACAAATCTTAATTGGAATTGAGAAAATTTATGAGGAAGGAAGGTTATCAAAACAAGAAATTTTAAATAATCAGACAGTAGAAGAAATTCAAGAATTAAGAACTTTAGTATTACAAAGTCAAGATAATAATTATAAAGGGTATCAAATTAAAGAAAATTTGTTGGTAAAGGTCATAGAAAATAAAGAATTGGTTGTTTTAAGTAAAGAAAACTTGTTAGAAGTTGTTGAGGAAATTCGTACAAAATTTGGACATTGTGGGACAAGAAAAACTTGGTTAATGTTTCGGAAATGTTTTTATACGAAAAATGACATCAAATTAATTAAACAATTAATTCAAACTTGCCAAATTTGTTAATTCGCAAAGGAAAAGAATTTTAAGAATCAGGATAATGTTAAAAGTATTAGGGTAAACGAACCGATGGAACTGGTAGCTATTGATTACTTATCAAATCTAGTTACAGGACAATATGGGTACAAGCATATTCTGATTATGGTAGATGCATTTTCAAAATTTATAAAATTATATCCAGCGAAATACTGTAATACTAAACATGTGATTAAGTCAATTGGAAATTTTGAAGAACAAGTAAGTAACCCAAGAATAATTTTGGCAGATAATGCAACATATTTTAGAAATACTAGATTAATGAATCATTTAGATGAAAAGGGAATAAAGATTTGTTTTTGTAGTATAAGACATCCTCAAAGTAATATTGCAGAAAGGTACATTAAAGAGGTGATTAAATATTTAAGAATACTCACACATGAACATCACAATAAATGGGTACAATATTTGCCAGATGTGGAAAGTTTCATAAACAATGTTCCAAATACAACGACAGAGATTAGTCTAATTACTTTATGTAAACACATAATTCCAGCTAGACCATGGAGAAGAGAACAAAGTAACGTTGAAGTAATGCAGTTGTTAGAAAGAGTTAGAAGAAGATTAAAGATAATTCACGACAGATATGAAAGGAAGCAAAATAAGAAGATATTAAAACGGGTACAATTTGAAATAGGGGATTTAGTAATTGTAAAGAAACTCAGGGTAGCAAACAGGAAGAAAAAGAAGTGTGCAAAACTGTTGTATCCCTATGAAGGACCTTATAAAATACATCAAATATTTAATAATAATAATACTTATGAACTAATAAATGAAAGAGATGAAAGGATAAGAGGAATATTTCATATATCAATGATTTATCCATATGTGATGTAAATTAATGAGATTATAAAGGTTGTTGTTTGCTGGAAGGGTTAAATATTTTATTTCCATAGTGATTCTAAATAGATAGATGTAAATAGATTTTAATTGTTATGCAGTTAGATACTAGGATATTAGGATGAGTTATGAACAATTTATTAATTAATTGAAATTCAGAAAAGAGATTTGAAATAAAACTAGTTTATTTAAATATTTTTCTTAATTGAAATTTATATTATGATACACGAAGTATTATGATCAATCATAACAAAGAAATATTTAAAACTAATAAATTTGGAAGATTACTATAATTAAATCTTGATGGATGTTGATTTTTAAATATTAATAATGAAATTAATTGAGACAATGAGAGAGGTAATTTGGTAGTAAGATATTAATTGAATATACAAAGGTTGCAGTGAATGTTAATAAAGAACAAGCCAAGGTTATAATTGACAAATGTATTTGTTATAATAATCAGAATGAATATCCTGTAATAATATCATATTTAAAATTGAAAAGAGTGTCATAAGAATAGTATCTAATAGGAATAAAATTTTTGTTTAGTTTAGTTACATAAATAAACTCATTGAAAAATTTACAATTGGTCTTGAAGTATTTACTTTTGCTTAATAAAAACTAGAAATTTATGCATTATTTGTATAGTTTGTTAGCTTTTTACTTACCTTTAGGTCGTCGCTCTTTATTTATTTAACTCAACAATTGAACATTATATAAGTGTACTTGAGGCCCGTCTACTAGCAACAGTGAAGACGTCGCGAATTCTTTAATTAAGATGTTAAAGGGAGCGCCAACAAGTTAATACTCAGGCACACTGATATATGTCAAGAAACTTGTAACTTCACTGTATATCTAAATAAACAATTATTGAACTCAATGCTTGTAATTAAAATGAAAGAGAGCAATACCCTTAACCAGTTTTATTATCAATCAAAACTTCAGACATCCAAAATTAGCCTATTATATGAACGGGACGGCGGGGTACCCCTATTAACTTAAACTACTAGTCTTTCTAATGTTTACACAGCGTTTTCATATGCAAAATATCATCAAAATCACTTATCTGTTCGTGGTTACACTTGTAGACGTTTAATGAATCAGATTAACTGTCAGCTTGAGAGCTCCCAATCATCAGCTATCACCTGCGGCAAGTAGTCCTCAAAACTGCCTGGTGACTTCCAGCAGACTAAATTTTCTGTAGGTTTTCACTCCTACACTTTTTTCCTGTTAAACAGGCAATAAACTTTGCAAACGTTATTCCGTGGATTCCCAAATCGCTTCTAAGCTCGAATTTACATTCGTCGGAAAAATGACACTCGCTTCTTAAATCTCCTACCAGGAAGGTTGGCCAGTAACATTCCCTACTATAGCCCAAACCATATGCTATGGCGAGATTATCACTTATATACCACGAAACCTCTTGTAATTTCAAATGCTGTCACACGTTTTTTTTTTAAACAAACTCGTTTATCTTTTTCCTCTAGTAACGACCAATGCCAATCTGATATTAATTTTTATGAGTTATTATCGCATTAATCCCACTTGATCTCTTATTCAACACTTATATACTGTAGATTACTAGTATTACTATTATATGATTTTAGCACGTAACAAGTTGTTTGGTTATATACAAATAGTAATGCTGTTAACAAATCTACGAGGTACAACAAAATGAAAGTGAAATATTAATTTTATTGGGGCTGGACAATCTGTGAAGAGATTGACGAATACAGTGAATTACATAGAAAGAACCAGAGAACTACTGAATTGGAGAAGATTGGATTTATTGGTGAACGTGACACATAATTAAATATTTATTATTGACATTGGTGGTTGTATGGAAGTAAGATCATTCATCTAGAAGGAGGTTAGTAGGAGTGATAACAGAATTGGACTGCTTCTGAGGGGATGGCTGAGTGCAGGGGACTATCTATGGAATAAACAAGATAAGATCAGATTCATTTATAAAGCTGAAACTTACCAGGAGTTTATTGGAGTTGAAGTTGACGTTTGATGAGGGGATTGAGGCCGGATTCAGCGGATTCTTGGAATTGGTTAACAGGAACAGTTTGCAGGTATTACACAAGGTGAGCATCGGGATCTCTTGAGAGAGGGAGTAGTGGTGTTTGGATATTTGCAGAGTGAGCTTAAGAAGTGATAAGGTTTGTGTTAGTAATTAATATCAAACATTTTAAATAACGAGCAATAGGGAAAAAGTAAAATACAAAACAGTAATTATTTTAATAAATTAATTAATAATTATGTCAATGTAAAAAATAGATTTGTCAATACCTGGTTTGAGAAATTGTGGAAATCAGTTTGACAGCAAGTGTCATTAAATATAATTTGAAATTCAACTAATAGAGATCTAGATTTGGCGAACCACCCTGAAGTAAGAGTACTTGATTTGAAAGCAATTATAGTTTTACTAACGGGGCATTGTTTTAATAAAGGGCAAACATAAAGTAAAATATTGAATACAAAAGTTATATGACTATTTCAAATATATGAGATAATTCCAAAATATAACATAAGGTCACATAACGTGGTGCTTTTGTAATACATAATTAATGACTATGCAGCGGACAAGGAGCTAGCATTCTATAACAATATACAAGATGTCCCGCGTAGGAGGTATAACGTCATCGATGTTTTTTTTTTAAATAGAAAACCCTTTTTTCTATTGCAGAATATGAAAGAACACATTTTTTTACTTACCTTAAGTTAATTTTTGAGTATAGGTCACAGAACCAAGTATTAAGAAAAGCAATTTTCAAATTGCAAAACACTAAATTTAATTTTAGAAAGTATGATTTTACGTTTCTATCAATGACAGCAATCAATAAAAAACATGTCGGTCGTCTTGGTTACTGTCAGACAGACAACGGTGCGCAATTTAAACATTTAATTTAGTTGTTTTGAATTGCCATAAAATGTAGTATTTTGCAATTTTATTTTTTTTTAATTTTTGGTCATGTGAATTATACTAAAAAATTAGCTTAGCATAAATAAAAAATGGGTTCTTTCAAATTCCGTAATAAAAAAACATCGATGACTTCATACCTCCTACGCGGGTCAGCC
This sequence comes from Agriotes lineatus, assembly GCA_940337035.1. Taxonomy (NCBI): domain Eukaryota; kingdom Metazoa; phylum Arthropoda; class Insecta; order Coleoptera; family Elateridae; genus Agriotes; species Agriotes lineatus. Next base: position 183,492 of record CALNHX010000896.1, read on the forward strand.
TGTATAATTTTATTTTAAAAAATTTGCAAATCAAAATAAAAATCGACGGGTCCCTGCATTTATTACAAAAGTTATTCCTTGAATTATTAAGGAATTTATCCACTACTTTACGAAAGCACTGTATAACTTAGGCATGCCTTCTGGAACCAATCAAAAGCCATATTGCTATGTATGGATGGATAATGAAGCAGGTCATGGTGTACAGGAGGTAAATTCCTGTCTATTAAAACACATTAAAAAATATATCCGAAAATGTGACGAAACTGATACTATGGGCAGATTCGTGCGAGGGGCAAAATCGTAACATTAAGCTTACCCTAATGATGAAAACTGCACTTGAATCCCATCCTTCATTAAAAAGAAATTTATTCGTTTCTTAATATCAGGACATACAGCGCGTAAATTAAGTATGGAAACGGTGGTATTATAGCTCAGTTACATTAGACTGAAAAACGCAGCATCTGCCGAAAAAATCCAAGTGAGCTGAAATTTTGCATACAGCTTCATTTTGACATTACAAATAATGTATCTTTCGATTTTTTCAAAAACGGCTCTAACAATTTTTTCAGACATTACATTTTTATTACATTTTGAATGTGTATTGATGTAATATAGCTAATTTTCCAGTTGAATACCTCCAAAATGGGTTTCTTTTGTTTTTCGTGTTTTTTATTAACTCCTATTTTAAATATATTTTAAAACTGAAAAATCGCAAGAGTAAACACCATACCTCCGGTTATGCGATTTTCTTCAAAATCTTGCTGTCGCATTTAGATAACACACAAAACTTATATATGAAGTTTCAACGCCATACCTCTTTTCGTTTTTGAGATATTCTGTTTACAGACAGACAAACACACAATCACACAGTCGAATGAGCAAAAAACATGTTTTTTGGGTTCAGGGGACTCTAGAACGTGAATATCTGTTAAAAACTCAATTTCTAATTTTTGGGGTGAATCCAAGACTTCTTTTATCGTAAAAGGAAGTAAAGCCCGTCTACAAAATTTAACAGTGTATTATTTACTGAATGGTTAGTTGTACGTAAAAAACCTGTATAATCTTTTTGGTAGAGAATTTCCTAGCCTTCATTTTTTGTAATAACTAAAAAAGTCATACCACCCATAGAAAGAGATATCTGCGAAAAACTTATTTCTGTCACCTTTGACCTTGAATAACTCAAGACGCAAGCGCGATATCGATGGGGACTTTAGAGACATTATAGTCCAGTCACTATGTCCAAAAATAAGGCCTTTACTGGAAAGTGAAGGGAAATTTTAAATTCCTTTTTTGGGGTGTTTGTCTAGCAAAGCTTAACTTCAAGTTGTCGACCAAGATTTCCTATGTGCTATTTCCGCCATCTTGATAAATGAGTGCGTTTGATTTTTGTATGATGTACATCATAAATGTACTGTTTAAAGTTGAAAAACAAAACAAAGCATTCACCGCCAACTAAATTTTTAGCATATCTAGCAAGCCGTTGAAAGTAATATTCTCAAAGTTTAATTTGGTATAGTGAAGTTATTTTTCAAAACTGCCATATCAAGTGCTACATGGTTGGATTCTACACAAAAACAGCTTTCTAATGATGGTACTTTCGACCCCATTTCAATTTAAAAAAAATCGAGTTGGCCGTGCTGCAGTCGTAACAATCGATAAAAAAATTGGAACCACGAATATTAGTAGAAAACCGTATGTTTTACTTCTATACCAAATTTCAGAGTTCTATCTATGGCCCTATTCAAATAATACCACCGTTTCCATACTTAATTTAGGCACTGTATTATAGCTTTTTACACAATGATTCCGATTTTTCGGACATAGAATGCGCCTTGAAACATCAGCAACGCTTGTATTTGCCAGAAGACTATATTGCTGTTATGAAGACATGCAGAAATAAAAACAAGTTTCATGTAACAAAAATGAACAGCTCTGATTTTTATGGCTCATCTGAGCTGGAAAAGAAAATATGCAACCGAAAAATCGACACCAATAAAAAAAATTGGTTGAAAACAAGGAAAGTAATGGTAGATAAATCAAAACCATTTAGTATCTTTATAAAACAGAATTTCACAGACGAAACATATTCTGAAACTGACATTCGTAAAAAACAGGCAGGAAAACCTGTTATAAATTTTAATACACCTTTGGTCAGATTATGGCCTGATGGTAAATTCGTTTAGGTTCCAAAATTAGGTGATATTAAATCTATAATGCATCTAATGCCAGCTGACGCTAAAGGTTATGCGAAAACTTAACTGGAGACTCGGAGCTATTAGTGGATGATGTTGATGGATATACTGGTGCACTCGATCTTGAACTTGAGGATGTAGTAGAATAAGTTTTCAAATTAATAAATTCGACACTATTTTTAATTTTTGTAATTCATTCTGAATAAAAATAAAATTAAAAACCCGACAATTAACTTTCTTTAAAATGCAGAAAGGAACCAACCCACAAACGATTTTTTTTATCAAGTTTACAAAATATTTAAGAAAAAACAAAATTTATTTTAAAAATGCCATGTATTTATCTAAGGTATGACGTACTAGTGAACTTTTACTTTGATATCCATAATTTAAAACATTGCATAAACTTTGACTTAAGATTTCTCAGTTTGTGAGTGATGTGGCTTGAGTCCTTTCTGCAGAAAGCCGTCCAATTGCAAGAAGCTTTGGAAAGATGTCGAAATGGTGACTTAACTATAAACGGTTGTTCACGGGTCTATGACATACCTGGAGAAACCCTTCGTGATCACCTGAAAGGTCGAAGAGGAACATATGGAAGAACTGTTGGAGGTGGTGGCAGATCAAGCGCATTATCAGCTCATCAAATAATGGCACAAAATAGATTTTGACTCTCACGTGCAGAAGTGTTTGATATTGTACAGTTACATGTACAAAGAAATGAACTAAAAACGCCCTTTAAGAATGGGCGACCAGGAGAAGATTGGTGGTTAGGTTTTAACACATTAGTGTATAGAGTCCCTTTAAAGGGACGCGCATATTTTAATGCCTTGTACTGTACTAAAGCTATTTTTAGCAAAGTGCACACCCGCATTTGCAACAAGACTGTTGTGGCTATTAGTGTCTATTATGATTTTGATGTGAGTGGTTGCGTGGCGTTTAGGTCCTGTAATGGATCCTGAACAATATTCTAGTAGAGGAGTGGGGTAGGTTTTTATTTTTTTTTTTTTTGTAATAGTTCAATAAGTTTTGGAATTACAGATTCACTATATTATTATCATGCAGTATTGACGTTTTTTGGCAATTTTTATTACTAGCTATATAGGTTGCCTATTAGTGCTAACCATAGTTTTTTGTGGCGTCCCTCATGAGGGACTCCATGCATAATTAATCCTAAACGTAGCAATAAAGTACTTATTATTTTTATAGATTATCCCTACATCAACTCATGACATTAATTGAAGAAGATGCTGAAAGCCATGTTTACATAGAACCTCCAGAAAATAATTCAAGAGACACAGAAGAAGACAGCGACAACTCAGACGACGAACATGTTGGCGATGTAAACCACTTGTGTCGAGGAATACTCCGACAAGAATGTGAAATCAGATCGAGACGAGAAGAAGATGATGATGAAGAAGAAGACTTGATTCCTCTATCAATTTTGTTTCCGCAACCTGGACCTAGTAATAGCACACCAACACAACTTGAACCAAGTGCTAATACATCAGGAAGTAAAGCCAAACGTAAAAAACAGGAAGTACCAAACGTAAACAAACCAATCATAAATGGACCGAAAATACACTTACCTCTGTAGCAAACATTGCTTGCAATCCACGGCAGCCCTCCTTAGAGGCAAGGGCGGCTCAAAATCCGATAGATTTTTTTAAAATTATTTTTTGATGATGATGATCTGCTTGACAAAGTAGTTCATGAAACAAACGTATATGGGCAACAAAAAAATAGGAACCTGGCCATCATAAAAGATGAACTTTATGTATTGCTTGGGGGTTTGCTTCTTTCAGGATATGGCAAGTATCCTAACAAAAGAATGTATTGGAACTCAACGGATGATGTACCAAATATTTTGAAAAATAGCATGCGTTTGAATAGATTTGAAACGCTACTTCGTCATTTGCATTTCAATAACAATTTACATATGGATGCTGGAGATGGACCTAGAGATAAACTGTATAAATTGCGCCCTATAATAGATAGCCTCAACAAAAATTTTAAAGAGCATGGTGGAACAGAGGAACATCTATCCATTGATGAGAGCATGATACCATATTACGGCAAGCATTATGCCAAACAATATATAAAGTCAAAGCCTATTCGTTTTGGCTTTAAGAATTGGGCAATTTGTATCAGCACTGGCTATCTGATCTCATTTGAAATTTACACCGGAAAATCCGACACAGAAAGAAAGTTTGAGCTTGGAGGAGATGTAGTTCTGTCCTTACTAGAAAAATCCGAAATCTTGCCAAATAGTGGCTATAAAATTTACTTTGATAACTACTTTAACAGCCTGAATTTACTAACCCATTTATCGAGGAACAATATTTGCGCAACAGGAACCATCAAACAAAATTGCACGGAAGGCTGTCCATTTCCCGAAAAGAAATCGTGGAACGAGAAAGCTAGGGGGCCTTATAAATTTATTGCAAGTGAGGAAGTATTATTGGTTCAGTGGAAAGACAACAAAGTTGTTACGGTAGCTTCCAATTTTGAAAATAATGACATGGCCAATACTACTAGATGGTGCAGGGATTCAAAAGCGAAAAAAAGTATACCACAGCCAAAAATGATTGGAAGTTATAATAAAGGAATGGGAGGGGTTGATATAATGGATAGTTTAATAGCAGTATACCGAAGCAGAATGAGACAACGAAAATGGTATTGGCCCATATTCGCATATTTGTTGGATGCCAGCGTTGCAAATCCCTGGTTATTGATGAGGAAACTGAAACCGGACGACCCAAATTGTGTCTCGTTATTGGTATTTCGTCGATTTATCGCACTGAGTTTCCTCCAGACATACGGCATAAAACCAGCAAGAGGAAAAACAGCTGCACCATATCCTGTTGAATCAAGATTCGACAACGTAGGCCATATGATACAGTATTGTGTGACTGATAGAAGATGCCAAGTTTGCAAGAAGAAAAGCAATTTTGTTTGCATTAAATGTGATTGCGGACTACATCCAAAATTTTGTTTTCAAATGTATCACAGTAAAAATGGTTGACTGTTTTATATATAGGGTAAAACAGGGAGACATGACGCGGCGGAAGAGACGACGCAATCCGATAATTCGCTATTTCGGTGCACGCGGCGCCAGTTGCCCAAGATAGGTGCATGCAGACGGTTTACTCTTGCCGTTCGTGAAAAATCGTGTTGAAAGTGCTATATACTTACAAGATATTTGGTGATATATAGTTGGTAAGTACCGAAAAAGTTTGCAAGGTATTTAGTTTGATCCACTGTTTATTAGAAATCCGCTAAAAGTCGACGTTCTGACGAATGTAGTTTGAAGTTGGGTTATTATAAAAGCTACAGTGCCTTTATATAGACAGTGGCGACAATACAACTAAGCCACACCCCCGCCGCCATATTTTGGCAAATTTCTAACGGGTGTTTATTTAAATCCGTGATCAGAGTCGACTGTGATACGTGTTTTACGTTTGGCAGCACTGAAAACATTTTAGATTTGCAGGTTAAGATTTGCGTCAGTTTGTGTCAAAACTGACGCAAAACCGAACCTGCTAACCTCAAATTTGACATAGACTGACAATACACTTCAGTACTGCCAAAAGTATAACACGAATCACAGGTGATTTAGCATAAACATGGCGGCTAAAACCACGTGATCTAGGGAACCAATCAAAAATAGGACACCCCATTGTCGCCACTGTCTATATAAAGGCACTGTAATAAAAGCTATATTACAGTGCCTTTATATAGACAGTGGCGACAATGGGGTGTCCTATTTTTGATTGGCTGCCTAGATCACGTGGTTTTAGCCGCCATGTTCATGCTAAATCACCTGTGATTCGTGTTATACTTTTGGCAGTACTGAAGTGTATTGTCAGTCTATGTCAAATTCGAGGTTAGTAGGTTCGGTTTTGCGTCAGTTTTGAAATAAACTGACGCAAATCTTAACCTGCAAATCTCGAATGTTTTCAGTACTGCCAAACGTAAAACACGTATCACAGTCGACTCTGATCACGGATTTAAATAAACACCCGTTAGAAATTTGCCTAAATATGGCGGCGGGGGGTGTGGCTTAGTTGTATTGTCGCCACTGTCTATATAAAGGCACTGTAAGCTATATTCACTAAGCTAACGCCATCTCTCGGAATTTGTTGTAACCTAAACAGGTGCGTCATCTATCCCATGGGTTTGGGCGCAAAGACGAAGTTTTGGTTAATCAACGCAGGCGACGGGTTTAGGAGAGATGACGCATGACGTTTCGGGACAGATGGCGCACAATAGTTTTTTATTTTCAGACCCAAAATGCCGACTTTTTACACTAGTCGTAAGAGTACAAGGGGGAAATGGACACAAGAGGACTTGACGAGAGCAGTGAACGCTGTGCTTCAAGATAAGGTCCCACCAGACAAGCCGCTCGCAATAACAACATCCCTGATAGGACACGTACACGCTTAAAAAAACGAAAATTCATCAAAGGTAGCAGTATGGGAGTGGCATCCTTTTTGGGCGACGATACAGAAAGAAAGCTGTGTAACCATATTCAGAAACTACAGGCCTCTGGTTTTGCGCCTACGTCCATAAATTTGAGGGTGATAGCTTATAATCTACCACAATCTATGGGTCTACAAAATCGATTCAATAAAGATAAAAAGATGGCTGGTGCTGATTGGCTCAAGCTATTTTTTAAAAGAAATCCCACTTTAAGCATTCGAAAGGCCGAAGGTATGAACAAAGAAGAGGTGCATAAATATTTTGAGCTTTTGACGAAAATACTCACAGAGAATGACCTTCTTGATAAACCTCTAAACATTTTCAATATGGACGAATCAGGGCTTCAATTAAACAATGTACCTGGTAAAGTTGTAGCTATGAAAGGCAGTAAACACGTCCATGTAGTTACATCGCAAGACCGAGGTGAGACCATAACAGTAGTGGCATGTTGCAACGCAGAGGGAAATTTTATGCCGCCGTACTGCATCTTCAAGGGTGTCAACTTGCAACAAATTTGGCAAGAGAACATGCCACCAGGATCGGTGATCAAAATGAGACGGGAGTCAGCTTACATTTGCGAAGATCTATTTATGGACTGGTTTCTAACCCATTTTTTACCAAGAAAGCCTGCTGGAAAATGCCTCTTAATCTTAGATGGCCATGGATCGCATATGAACTCTTACGAGATGTTGGAGACTGCGGTTCAAAATGACGTTATATTGCTGTGTTTGCCCAGTCACACCACGCACTTTCTTCAACCGTTAGACCGTGCGTTTTTTAAGCCTCTCAAAACATATTTTAAAAATGCATGTGATGAATTCATTAGAGCCAATCCCCAAAAGAAGATTGAGCGTAGACATTTTGGTGCCCTGCTTGCTACAGCGTGGACTCGCGCAGCAACTAGCCAGACTGTAGCTTCAGGGTTTTCCGCAACTGGAATTTTTCCTTTGAAACCCTCAGCAGTTCCTGAACATGTCTTTCTAACATCAAATAACCTTAACTAAAATCCAGAAAGCGTGGCAGAAAAACAAGATAAAATAGCAGAGATTTTCCGAGAATCAGAGGAACAAGGATCCGCACCTTCACCAACTCGCTTTGAACCTGAACCTTCGACAAGCGCTTCTTCGTTTGGTGTGGATGTAAGAAGAATAAAATGTCAGAAAAAACAATTAGAAAAACATCACTGAAGACAGACAAAAACATACCCAAGAAGTTGATGACAAACAACCTTGCTAGAATAAACTCTGCAAAACGACGTTTGGTAAGTTCCTCCTCTGAAGAAGATGGTGCGTTTTCTACAAACGATTCCACAGACGACGAAACTTTTGACGAAAATGAATGCGCAGGATGTTTGGAGCGCTACGAGAATACCAAATCGACAACGGAATGGATTCAGTGCGTGGAGTGCCGCAGGTGGCTTCATGACACGTGCACATCCTTTAAAAACTACTGTATGCCCTGTGGGAAGAAAACAATTGCCGAAAAGTAACCATGTTATGGTGAGCCCCTATTAGCAATCTCTCCCACACCCAATGCGTCGTCTCACCCATGGGATGCGGGAGAGATTGCCAAAATCAGAATTTTGTATTTTATTTTATTTTTTAAAAATTTTTGAGTTTTTATGTTGATGTTATGCAATAAAAGTTTAATACCTAAAGCATTATTTATGATTTTAGGACCACGTTCACTTCAAAACAGTAGATTTCCGACGCATTTTCCAAAAGGTGCGTCATCTCTCTCTGTTTTACCCTATATTTAAAACTTTATTGTGTTGTTTAAATGTTAGTTCTGTATTATAAACCACAATAAAAAAAATCACGTACCTACTTCGTAATGCTTTTTTGTGTGTATATTATGCATGGAGTCCCTTTAAACGGACAACAAACCGGAAATGGAAAAAAATATTTTTAGACATTTAAAACGAACTAACTATAAAAATTCGAAAATTTTTGACTTCATGCACTAATGGGTTAAAACCAGGCATAGATTGTGTTTGAAGAAACCAGAACCGTTGGAACGCGTTCGAGCTAATCACACAAATCCATTTAGTGCTAATGGATTTTTTGATTTACTGGAATCGACAATTAGAAATTTGGACTTAGCAAACAGCCCTCAGCAGATATGGAACTGCGATGAGACATATTTTTGCAGCAATCCCAGCAAAACTAAGATAATATCTGCTATAGGCAAATCGTGCCACCGTCAAACAGCTGGAAGTGGGCGAGAAAACACATCTGTGTTGGCATGTGTTAATGCAGCTGGGGCTAAAATGCCACCACTGTTAATTTTCAAGGGAAAGAGCATGTGGGACACATGGATCCCTTCCGATGGTGATTATCCTGGGACAGCTTATAGTGCTACTGAAAAGTGCTGGATGACAGCAGAGTTGTTTGAGAATTGGTTTATAAAGAAATTTATACCAGCAGTTGGGATTGACAGGCCAGTGCTAATAATTTTTGATGGCCATGTTAGCCATGTAAGGCCAACAGTAATCTCCAAAGCCGAAAATGAAAATATAACATAACTAAAGTTGCCGACCGATACAACACATTTACTCCATCCGCTGGATGTGGCATGTTTTAGTTAGAAGTTTAAAAGTTAAGTGGCATCAAAATTTGGTTGCTTGGCAACGTACCAATCCTGGACAGAAAGCCAGTAGGGGGAAGGGTGGAGGATTCGGCCCGTGGGAGGGTGCGGCCACTAGTAATTTTAAGTTTTCAATTTAAATTTCGCGCCGGTTTCTAGGGTTTTTAGAAGCCCAAGAATGTATTTGTCATTGTCAATCGTGAATCAACGTGAGATTATTGAACGTGAGGTGTTTTGTGCCGTATTAAAAGATTTTTATTGAAAAAGGTAAGTTTCTGCAATTTAAATTATTACAAAACTCATTTAGTAAAATATACTTTACTTATTAATCATTTATACTGTTGAATAACCCATAGTTTAGTGGATGTTATACATATTTTACCTAACCTAAAAAAAGCGGGAATTTATCAGGAATAAAAGTAATTTAAAAGCACGTCCTGGGTGGAGCATTCGGCTATGACATAGGTGGAGCATTTCGGCTGGCCGAAATCTTCCCCACTTTAAAATCCAGTATGTTTGATTTTATTTTATTTCATTTTTTATAGATGCCTCGCAAGTACAAACGGAAAACTGATAAGCAGGTCAATGAAAATGGTATAAAGAATGCCATTCGTGCTGTTTTTACAAATGAAAGTGGCCTAAATGAGGCAGCAAGGTTATATGGGATCAAAACAACTTTGCAGTCAAGAATTTAAAAAAATCCGAGCAAGTAGAACAAACGAGGAAATAGTTACAGCCCTGGACGATTCTGGAAATGAGGGCAATGAACAGTCACAAAATAAGTCTGATAATAAATATACAGTCACTCAAGTTTTTACACAAGATGAAGAAATGCAACTAAGAGAATATATTTCATGTATCACGTGACGCAATTTCAACCAATGAGGGGCATGCAAATGCCTAGTTACACATTATCACAGCGGTAGTAATTTATTTTCGTAATTGTTTTACGGGTGATCATAAATGGTTGTGATTTTTTTCTTAGGTTGGCACTGTTAATGTTGGTTACCCTGCTGTCAATTTTAAGTCCGTGTCAAATTCGACGTTAGCAGGTTAGGTTTTGTGTCAGTCTGTGTCAGATAACCAACAAAATCTAACCTGCTAACCTCGAATTTGACATAGACTTAAAATTGACAGCAGGGTAACCAACATTAACAGTGCCAACCTAAGAACAAAAAGTAAATATTTGATATTTTGCATTTCATTCAATATATTCTCTTTCCAAATATAATTCGTGTAATGATTAATGATCGATAATTTTTTACTCGTTAAAACCGAAACAGCAAATTTAACTCGTGCTACGCACTCGTTAAATTTAGGTTCCGGTTTTCACTCGGAAGAAAAATCATCGATAATAATCATTCCACTTGTTATATTACAACTGAAAATACATTCAGCACTCATCGGACTTGAATTATGGATTAAATTATGTTCAGATACAAAAACTAGCATATGAATATGCAATAAAACTACCCAACTGCCGAATTCCTGAAAACTGGCATAAGAACAAGCAGGCAGGTAAGTCCAGAATAAAAAAAAAGTATCTCAAGCGGTTAATCATTCCCAAAAAAATACTTTCAGGTATTGAATGGAGAAAAGGCTTCATGGAAAGGAATCGAAACTACCTCTCTTTGAGAAAACCAGAGAGTACAAGCCTGCTTAGAGGCACTGGATTCAATCGGACACGTGTCGAAGAATTTTTTACTAATTATGGGGACGTTTTACAAAGATATAAATTCCATGCAGACCAAATATATAATCTCGATGAAACGGGAATATCTACAGTGTTAAAACTTATCAAGGTGGTGTCCACAAAGGGTAAGAAACAAGTCGGTCAGGTGGCATCAGGAGAGAGAGGTGAATTAGTTACGTTTGTGGGAATTATATATGTCACGGGTAATACGGTGCCCCCAGTATTTTTATACCCACGTATTTTGAATCCTGCAAAATATATATTATAAATCCGCCAGTTTCCAGTTTAGCTTTGGGCAACAGATCGGGATGGATGACAAAGGAAACCTTTCCCGAAGTGTTGAAACATATTGTACTCCACACAAGATGTTCCAAATAAAATAAAATACTTTTGATGAATCCCACACAAGCGTTCAATGCATTAATTTTTGTCGTGTAAATGGGATAATGCTTCTTTCATATCCACCACACACGACACACAGATTGCAACCGTTATATGTGGGTATCTACGGCCCATTCAAAAATAAACTTGCCATAGCATTTAATGAGTGGATGCTGAGTAATCCTGGCAAAGTAATATCAATCAGGAACATTGCGGAACTTGCCAATACAGCTTTTCTCAATTCGTTTACTCCTGCAAATATAATAAGCTCCTTCAGAAGTACAGGTATTTGGGCAGTAAACAGGTTTATTTTTACTGACGTCGATTTTGCACCCAGTTCGGTAACCGAAAGGGAAGAACCAAGAAGAAGTACAAATAAAGATGGGATAATAGAGAGAATAGTTGAAAGAGAAACAACACCCATTAGAGAGGAAATGCAAGCAGTGGAAAATATAGACGACCCTCAACCATCAACATCTAAAAACGTAAATAATGACTCAACCTTGTTAGAAACAATCAGACCGAAAGTAAAGAGAGAAGAAAAAATCAGGAAAAAAGCGAGAAAGCAAGTCAAAAATGTACACGGACACTCCAGAACTGATTTTAAAACAAAATATTGAGTTGGAACGCGAACGAAAGAAGAGCTTAACCAAAACCAAGACAGTGAAAAGAAAAGTATTTTCTCATGAAAAGAATAAGGCTGTTGAAACTTCGTCCAGTGATTCTGATATAAATGTAGAAGTAATGAATTCATCGGACGATGATGAGTCAATCATGACTTTACAGAACGTAGAAGAAAATGAGGATTTTGCTTTAAACGATTTTGTCCTGGTTAAATTTAGAAAACTAAACAAAGATCTTTGCTACTATATTGGACAAATTATGGAAATTAAAAATGAAGAATTTCAAATTAAGTTTTTAAGGCGACGTGGAAACTCAGCCAATTTTTGCTTTCCAGCCGTGGAAGATATTAGTGTCATACAAAAAGAAGATATAGCTGCAAAGCTGTTAGCACCAAATAAGCCTGGGACAATAAGAACACAGTCACTTTTTTGCTTCAGCTATGATTTTCGTGGACTTGATGTTACATAAAGCTCGTTATAGTTTTCCAATCTTCCTGTGCAGCTTCTTTTATGGAATTATGTGCCTTATTTTAGTTGGTTTTTTTTATAGAATCTTGTATTTTGTTTTTGTTAATTCTTCTAGGTTGTTGTATTGATAAATTTGACAATAAATGATTTTTAAATCTATGTTTTTCATGCTGGGCGAATCTACCCCAGCCACTGGCCAAATTTACCTCCAGTTGGGGAGGGTTCGGCCAGTTTGTCATTTTTTTTTAAATGAGTATATATTTTAGTAAATTTATTTTTTCAGTTTCTCTTATCCTGTAGTATGCTCTTTCTTCTTCTTCTTCTTTCAGCCGTTCTCTACTCGTTGAATATAAGCCTCCCCTATGCTTTTCCAATTTTGTCGGTGTTGTGCTACTCGATACCAGTTGAAACCAGCTGTTCTTTTCAAATCGTCAGACCATCTTGCTTGTGGTCTCCCTACGCTTCGTTTCTGTGTCCATGGCCTCCATCTGAGCAGTCTGCCACCCCAATCATTCTCGTTTCTAGCGACCCCTAAATGAAGAAATGTAGTATGCTCACATATGTTTAAACTGCAAACTACTTTACAGAAATCACATGGTTTTAAAATATTTCGGAAATTTTTAGCCAAAGTTTGCAAACTGGCCGAATCCTCCACCCTCTCCCCTAAGTCAAATTTAGCCAAGTTGATTGGAGCCACTTGGGTATGATTAACTGAAAAAATATAAAAAGTGGTTTCAAATGCACGGGTATTCACGATCCTGATATCTTAAATGATACAAACGTGAACAGAAAAATCATTTCGACAACACACTATTCAGAAAGAGATCTTCAAGCTTACAGTACAGTGGCGCCTATAATTGACCTAACGGCTGTTGGCGGAGTGCGGAATAAAATAAAAGAAAATAAAAATAAAATAACAATAAACAGGGAGCTAAAGCTCTTGATGCCAATAATACATGAGATGAAGAACATGAGGAACCAATCGAAACAGTACCCAACCAGGAAACTTTGAGCCCTGTAGCGAGCACCAGTCAAAATGTACCTAGTACATCGAAAAATATACCACCTAGTACATCGAAGATTGGCGAAATTCACGAAATATCGTTTACAAATTTAATTGTTGAAACTTTTCGTCCAAATACTTCTAATTCACCTGTCTCAAAACGACGTACGTTTCAAATAATGCAGACGTGTTTACACACAAAGATCTATCTAATTTACAACAACATTCAAAATTTAAACAGGTAAGGATCTACTACTTCAACAGTTGTTTCGCTCTTCTATTTCAGTTTTTCCAGGTTGAACCAGCACTTCGAAAAAAGAAAGCTGTTCCTTTAAAAGAAAATCTTGATATCAGCTCTACCAGCAGCTTAGATGAATCAATTGTTCTTACTGACACTGATGATGATGCAGGTGATGAACAAAATGAAGTTGACGAAGAATCTAATTTAGTAAATAGTATAGAAGGGGAATACATACAAGTGCAGTTTCCGATGCAAAGAAGTGTACGCTACTACATAGGTCAGGTTAGAAAAATCGACTCAGATGATTATGAAATTAAATTTTTACGTTGTGCCAAAAAAGATCAAGGCCGTTTCAAGTGGCCAAATCAACCAGATATTTCTACCATCTCTGTAAATGACATAAGAAAATTTTCTACATTGACAGGCGACAGCGACTGCTATTTAATGTTGACTTTACTCATCTATTTTTTAACTGCAGTTCTGATGTTATGTATCAGTTACTAAGTATCTTTGTAATGTTTTTTTTATAATTTTCTTTGAATAAAATAATATTTCCGTTCATTTACTCATGTAAATATTTTTTAAGTTCAGTTCTGATGTTATGTATTAGTTACTAAGTATCTCTGTAATATTTTTTTATAATTTTCTTTGAATAAAACAATATTTCAGTTCATTCATAATTTCTAAAGGTTTTCTATTTCACCGGTTCTCTTATACAACAGTGTATTATTTCCGTAAACGTGAAGGTAGAGAATTAAATTTTTTTCCTAGTTTTACTATAGGTACATACACTACAATAATGCACTTACCCCAGCATTGAAAAATATAAGCGTATACAAGTTTTGTCACCTGGTGGTGCATTTACACCACTTTTTTTATTTATTTATTATATTCAAATAAGGACTGAAGACAAACGTCCTATAATGCCCAAAGAAACAAATTACTACAATTGGCAGCAATGGTATAAAAAATAAAATAAAAAAAGAATACAATACAATTTAAAGAAACATCAATTGACATACTATATTAGAGATTGTCGTACTTGTTTTTGAAAGTATTAATTTATGGTGCACACACTACATCGACTGGCAAGTTGTTCCAAGGGTCGAAAATCCTGTTAGGCAGGAAATGTTGTCTTGTCCTGGTTTTGAAATTTTCCTTTCGTAATTTAAACTCGTGACCACGCAGTCGATCGTCTATGTTCAAAATATACAAATACGAAAGGTCAATTGAGAACAGACTGCGAAGAATTTTGTACGTGACTATTAGATCACCTCGCAGTCTTTGGTCGGAAAATGAAGGAAGATTCGCCAGATAGTTTCTCTTCGTAGGATGGTCTTACCCTTCCAAAAGGGATGCGAGTAGCGTACCTCTGTACCCTCTCGAGATGGTTTTGATCCGCAACCCAATCAGGGCTCCAGACCGCACCCGCGTATTCAAGATGAGGTCTCACACTTGTATGGGGCAAGTGCACCACTCAACATACTTAAAAAAAATTATGACATTTAATGAAAAATGCACTCTATATTGATTTCATTTTAGCTTTTATGTCTATATACAGTACAGAATCTATAGTCAGAACTGCAATTAACTGGGTTTTACAATGTGTTAATAATAGATAGTTAAACACAAACTATTGTTTTTTGGGGGTACACTTAACCCACTTCACCCTATATGCAATATTTTGGCCTGTGAGTGTATTTTTTTAAATGTACTTTATATGTACGTTACGTTTTGTGTTCTATAATATATTCTCGTTTTTTATCTTCCTAATTCTTTTTAAAAATCCCCCTAATACAAAATTCTGGGTGCGCCACTGCTTTAACCGTTATTACGATTTGCGTTTTTGAGTGAAAATGAACTACCTATATGCGGTCATATGAATAGATATTCAACCTAAGCTGTGATACCCTCTGTCTATCCTCTAGTCTCTCCTCTGTTTTAGCTGTAACGTCAATTTTATCGGCAGTTTTATTTATACACACATTTCAACATGTCATGCTTTTAATCGTAGTCATATTTTATTCTTCTTAAGGATTGTAGTATAAGTACAGTAATTTAGATTTTATCATTGATTAAATTTTATGATTCAGATTTTTCTTACAATCCCAAGAATCTCAGCTACGCGAGTGGCGGGTATAGAATTCTGTATCCCAGTATATTTCAGCGAACAGACCGCACACTATCCAGTCTGAAAGAAGCAGAGAGCCCAGAATGGGCCAGAACAGCGGCTAGTTAGCCATCAGCAATTTGAATCGTAAATATTTTAAGGTAGAATTTCGCAGGCGAAATAGTCATATTGAAGTTACAACAGGCGAGTATTTAGCCGGTATTTGGAACGTACTTTTCTCTGGGAAGATGAAAATATTCAAATCTCACGGAATGGTTAAGAGTAAATTTACGCAGGGTTTACCTCGTAATCCGAAAAATTGGGCGAAGCTAGATGATTAGTAGGTGATCAGAAGTGCAACAGTTGCCACTCGGTCATAAAAATTATGTATCGGCTGAAGAAAATTCCTTTAGAATTGTACAATTTATTAGGGATTCTTTGCGAGGTGTCGACCGCTTGACAAATTTTAGCGTGTGAAAGCTTCAGGTTTGTAGAATTCATAGAGCTATTATGAATTATCACGTACGTTTGTACGTGACAGAAGTCCAAAATTTAGAGCTGCTCTGATAGGCTTATTAAAAAAATTGAGAAGGCCTACCGAGTTTTCTTGGTCAAATTGGACTTAGAATTTAGTTACTTAATAAGTAACGTTGTTAAATCTAAGCTGTTCTGGAAGCGGCAGAAAGTAATGCAAGAATTTGTACTAAAGTGCAACTCGCAACAGTAGCTTTAGTCTTCGTGTACAAGTATATTTTGACTACAAGGATTATGTTTTAATCAAAAGTTTCGCGAAAAGTTACATAGATGGCGCCACCAGTATTACAATTGGGAAGAATCACGTGCGCTAATGTCGTTTATTGTTCGCGCCAATTTCAAGAGGTCGAGTTTTGACAACTGTTTTTTTTAGGTTTATTATTTTTGACGCGACATGGATTACTGGAAGTAAGTATATTATCTATATTGTTGTTATAATGTATTGCATGCAAGTATTTGATGGCTAAAACTATGCACTGCTCTCAATCCACTATTTCATAACCTCAAAAAATTCTTTAGAAATTGATATCAAATATTGCCGTCCTTTTAAAAGGACAGTAGGGTAATATGAGTGCAATTTCCATTTTTTTGGTATGTTGTTTTTTTTGTATTTTCCGCTTTTTACCGAAGTGTTCAGTCAAGTAAATTGGTATTTCACATCACCTGTAGGGCCCTCCAGGGATTGTGGCATTTGTAAAATAATGATAATTTGTTATAGACGACCTTTGAAGCTTCACGAGCTTTTGGAGGAGTTGGAAAATCTGGATGATATTCCGACACTCCCAGATGGAATTGTCCTCTATCCACCTGAGAATGCAAACGCCTTCGTAACAGATGAGGATTCTGGCGATGAAGACAACGTCAGCTCCAATGTAGACATCATCGACAAAAATCTGTCCGGGGAAGATGCCGAATCAGAGGACGATGATTCCGAGGATGACCTGCCCCTGTCGACAGTAAAACGAAACCTCACCAAAACTGTTGTCTACCAAGATCCCTCTGGGGACGAGATGGAATCGGAGGATGCCTCGGAGGATGACTTGCCCCACCCGCCGGCAAAAAAACGTAAGCCCACAAAATCCAAACAAACACCATTTTCTTGGACGAAGCAAGATCTGGGTCCAAAAATGTTTGGAGAATTTGCAAGTGATTCTGGAGCAACAAATCACTTGACACCATTGCAATTATTCGAATGTTTCTTTGACGATGAAACTTTATCTCTCATTCTAAATTATTGTATGCGGCTCAAAAAAATGCGGTTGGTGACATGAGCAAGGACGAGCTTAGATGTTTTATAGGAGTGCTAATTCTCAGTGGGTACGTGGTTTTACCACGGCGACAAATGTTCTGGGAGAATTTGAACGACACGCACAATACAGTCGTTACTTCTGCAATTTCGCGGGATCGATTCAACTATATCATGAAAAACATACATTGCTGTGATACCGATTTGCAAAAAGATGACAAATTTGCGAAAGTTCGACCGCTAATGAACCTGCTGAATGAAAAGTTTATTGAATTTGCACCTTTGCAAGAAAACCACAGCATTGATATGATCCCTTATTACGGGCGACATAGTTGCAAACAGTTTATACGCGGCAAACCCATTAGATGGGGATATAAGTTTTGGACAGCAACTACGCGTCTAGGCTACGTGAATTGGTTCCATCCTTATCAAGGTTCATCTACAACTCTGCCAGAAAATTACAAAAGTATGGGATTAGGATCTAGCGTTATTCTCCAATATGCAGATGTTTTGCAGTGCCGCTGGCAAAATATAACATTTCATCTCTACTTTGACAATTTCTTCACGTCCATTCCTCTCTTGAGTGAACTTGAAAATCGTGGTATAAAAGCTACTGGTACGGTGCGAGAGAATCGAACAGGAAAATGTCCCCTACCTGACAGCAAGAACATGAAGAAAACGGCCAGAGGGACATTTGACTTTGCAAGATCAAATAATTGAGTTATCATCTGCAAGTGGAATGACAACAGTGTAGTAAATGTTGCGTCCAATGCTATCCAAGTTCACCCCACCAATCAAGTGAAGAGATACTCTCCAAAGAAAAAAGCAGAGTCAATATTGAGCAACCTGGTATAATCAAAACTTACAACGTAAATATGGGGGGAGTCGACAGGTGCGACCAGAACATAAGTTTATACCGGATCTCTATTCGAGGCAAAAAGTGGTATTTTCCTTTTATCTGCCAGTGCATTGACATGGCTATGCAAAATGCCTGGCAGCTACGTAGATTGAACAGGGGAACCAAGGATCAGCTAAGTTTTCGAAGAGCAGTCGCAATGAACCTGCTGGAGACTTATAAAAAGTCCACAAGAAGAGGAGTTGCCAAACCTTCCCGATTGGCAAATGAATTTTCCAGATATGACCGAATTGACCATTTGGTTGTATACAAAGAAAAGCAGTCGTTGCGGACAATGCCATAAGAAAGTGCAGTTTCAATGCGAAAAATGTCAAGTTGCGTTGCAGCCGAAAGATTGCTTCAAATTGTACCACAGCCAATAATTTTGTTTTCGTTTTTGTGTTTTGTTTCTTTTTTTATATGTACTCTGTTGTAGAATGTTTCAATAAGGGTTTCCTATTTTACAGTGTGTTGCAATGTTTATAATTGAATAAAAATTTAAAAAATAAAACGTCTTCTTAGTAGCTGATTACCCTACTGTCCTTTTAAAAGGACATCATTATTTTTGCATAAAATTTGACGCAATCGTTCAATATGCTAATAATTAACGCCTTTAAGCAAAATTTTTTTAATGATTGTCATTATATTCGCTTGTGTCAATGGAAAACCACTTCAGCAGTATCTGGGTTAAATATGTTAAAAATGTTTTCTTCTGTACATTATTGATTTACTTACAATTCAATTTAAAAATGTAAAAATTATTTTAATTAGAGGAAGTCCACATGAGGCGAGCTGAAACACTAATATCTAGAAATTTTTGGGTATATTTTATTTTTAATATAAAATTTTCTCCGCAAAACTAACCTTATATAATTATTTCCAAGATGGCAGCTACATCCCACCGTGCAGGTGCTGCAACACCACATACTTTTCTCACTCAGTAGATCTTAAATTACATTCACACCAAGTTTTAGCTTTATACTTCGTTTTTAGGTCAGTTAGGCTAAATGCAGTGCTAGGCGGTGCCGTGCACCGGGGCCCCCAAGCTCAGGAGGCCCTTGGACCCTGACCAGCAAACCTCAAATTGAACTAGCGACAAATTCTCCCACTTTCGGAATGTAAATAAAATAGGTTGCAACACGACTTTAATCATGGCAACTCATTTTAAAGAATACAGGGGAATTCCCCTATATTCTTTCTGTTGTTTGTGCAGTGTTTCCGGGGATTCCCCAATGACGTTTTGTAGCGTAGCATTACATTACGTTTCAGTTTCTTGTTAATCTTGTTAGTTGTTGGTTGTTCCCTGTTTTGCATAAATTAGAGAATAAGAGAACTAAAATTATGCATAAAAAGACACCTAGTGGTGCGTTTAAGCGCAAACAACGCCAGGAAAGAGATGATAGTAAACAAAAATTACCAAAAATTGATAAATTTTTTAGTCAGCCTTCTACAAGTAGTTTTGGCCCAAATATTTCTGTTGATAGTGACTCAGATAATGTGACCACTGCAGTGCCGGTTGAGAAGCCTACTGAAGAAGATTTGATCATCATTGCAGTTAAAGAAGAAGAAACCATCGACCTCAACATTTATCGAAAATGTGATCGATCAATCTTCTTATGACTTGGGAAACTTTACGAACAGGATATTAAGTGATAATGAAAAACGTCAAATTCTAGATATGGGGCCTTTACAGCCTTCAAGGCCTTTTCCAAAAGACGTCCGCCAGAACAACAGGTGTTTTTCAAAATCGTACAACTTTTCAACTTCTAAATATGGACCAGTTCATCGTTTTTGGCTGTTATTCTAAAATACTAGATGCTGCCTATTGTCAACCCTGCTGGTTATTTGCTTCGCAAAGGAATACTGTATGGTGTACGAGCATTCGGGATTGGAGTCATTTATCAGAAAGAATTAAACAACACAGTTTCTCGAGTGGCCATACGGAAGCAGGTGCAGTGTATGAACTTTGGACAAAAAATTATACTATCGACAAGGAACTTGAAAATACAATTCGTAAAGAAACGTCATTTTGGAAAATGGTTCTTCAAAGGTTATTCAATGTCATACTTACCCTAGCAAAGAGTTCTTTGGCTTTAAGAGGACATCGAGGAAACTTAAGTGAAGAAGGGTACCATGGAAATTTTCTGTCCGTTGTAGAGCTTCTCGCCCGATATGATCACATATTGCGGCAAGTTTTGGATATGCCCAAAGGTTTTTTTTTTAATTTTTAAGTTTTGTTTTCATTTTATTTATTTTTATTAACTGTTTATATTCTAATTTTTGTTTAAAATCGTGCTTTTTTTGTTTTTTAGGATCTACAAGATATCTGAGTGCAACAATTCAAAATGAAATGATTGAGTGCTTGGGGACCACACTTGAAAATCATCTGCTAGAACAAATTAGAGTGTCACCGTTTTTCGCCATCATAATGGATACGACACAGGACATATCGAAGGTAGACCAGCTAAGCTAAATGCTAAATTTCAAGTTCGTGTTGCTTTGCGAATTCATGCACCGTGTATTGAGTGATATCAATTATACATCTAAAACTTTACAAAAATGCGATATCGATTTGGACGAGGCAAGTAGAGCTTTAGGAGAGACAAATGCAAAGATGCAAATTTATAGAAATGCCTTCGAATCATTCAAGTGCAAAGCCAGTGAAACTGCAAGAAAATATGGCATAGATCCCCATTTTCAAGAAAAAAGGCAAAGGAAAGTTAAAAAACATTTTGATGAATTAGCTTCTGATCACCGATTTCGAAACAGGAAAGAAATATTTAAAATTACTATTTTCAATAATGTACTAGACACAATAATAACTCAATTAAATGCACGTTTTACTGGTATGAGTGCAGTCAGTCACATATTAAATTTTCTGACACCAACATTTTTACTGGATGTAGATGAAAGAACTTTATTACAAAAGTGTGACCAATTCCAAAGTAAATATTCTGATATAATAGGTCCCAACTTTTCTCTTCAATTTCTTAATATTTACCACCTAATTCTATCTAAATTAACCAAGGCATGGACTATTCACCAATTCTGTAAAGAAATAATGAGATTATATGGAGTGCTAGGATGCGACCTAAGAGAAGTATTTACAGCAATGTTACTGTTCCATACAATTCCTGTCACTTCTGCAGAAGCTGAAAGATCATTTAGCAAACTAAAAATAATAAAAAATTATTTAAGGAATACTATGGGCCAAGCTCGACTCCGACATTTATCGCTAATAGCAATCGAAAACAAAGCCGCATCAAGCCTAGATTTAACCGAAATCGTTGATACTTTTGCGAAAAACTAAGGCTAGGAAAAGATTATAAACTAAATTGTTATTTTGTTGTTAGTAGGTAGGTCCGACTTTCATATAACTGGAAGAGATCCCATAAATGGATAAATTCGCCTTTGTACATGACTTAACTGTAGGTATATAAATTGTTTTTAATGTTTTATGTACAATAAAGGGGTTTACATACATACATACATACATAAACCTTTTGATTTACTTCGTTTTATTGCTTAATACCAATATTATATATATAATATAAAACCTAACCAGTTTAGTTAGGGCCCCAGTTTTTTTTTGCGCCAGGGCCTTTGGTTACCTAGTTACGCCTCTGGCTAAATGCCCTGTACTAGTAATAGCCTGGTGATGTTACAAATATATTAGAAAAAACAATGTTATAGCGTAAATGTAAATGTTTTCTTTAACCCTGTTTGCTGGGTATTATGCTACATGTGTTCCACAAAATAAATCATTAGAAATTGTCAGTGTTTTATGAAAAGCTTGACAGACTTACCTGCAACTTCTCTGTTTTTTCCTTTGCTTTCTTTGAATTAAATATTCTATATTGTACTTTCATTTAGCTTTAA
Organism: Agriotes lineatus; assembly: GCA_940337035.1. NCBI lineage: Eukaryota > Metazoa > Arthropoda > Insecta > Coleoptera > Elateridae > Agriotes > Agriotes lineatus. The sequence goes on from CALNHX010000896.1 coordinate 205,819, forward strand.
GCAGTTTGATGAGGTGCTGAGAGAACTTACACTAAATTTCAGCAAATGATGGCACCGTGCTAATCATTATGAACATCATCTCCACATATGCTTCTGTTCATGTTCAAAAAACACAATGTCACTAGCTGCAGTATTACTAATTTGCTAGTATTTCCATAAAAATAAATCTATCCTGTAAATTCCTTTTTGTAATACCTACTTGTTAAATATTTCTTTAAGGACTGTTTACTACTACGTAAGCAACCTCTTTAAGGCTCGGCCGTAAAAAGTGTCCGTAAAGACCACGACCTGCTAAATTGTGTGCCAAACGTCAAAGTCACGTTTGTCACAACTCTGAAAAAAAAGAATTCTTTACTGCAGAAATCACAGAAAACAGGAGCAGCTTCGATGACATCAAACACCAAAAATGAAACAGCCACATCTTCAATGTTGTCTGCGTTGATCGTTTATGAACAATCAACGCAGACGGCGATCTTCAACCATCTTTTTTTGTTGAAAACCACACAAATATTTAACAACCGCTAAATATTTATTTCGACAGCTAAGCTGTCATCTTATGTAGCCTTGGAGACAGACAAACCCGACAAAGTTGGCCGAAGATATGTTCTTCACCAAATCAACAATGAAAGACTGCTACGATGACAACTACCAAGATCAAAAATGAAACACACTGAGTAGTTTTTGTGTGAAAATACCTAAATTTCATTTATAAATGTACACAAATGAAAAAATCTCAGACAATGATCATAAGAACATCTGTCCCAATATTGAGAATGTACTAAAAACAAACTCTTTGAATAAAACCACCACTGATCTAATTAAAAGAAAGATGTCTCAGTATGGTACAATTATTAACTTCTGCAGAAATTACACGGCAAATCTGATGTATCTAAATGCATGATTTATTGCTACAAGAATGTAGCAAGCTTCATCATAAAATGACAATATTGAAAATTGCAAATGACACCCTCCTTCTCGACTTAGCTCCAATAAGAAAATATTTGCAACTGAAGACTGTAATCATCGACAAATGAGGCTCACCATGATTTAAAAACAATAATGATCATTGGTCTTAAGCACTCATTAAGTATCATTTGTAAACTCTTAATGCAATAGTCTTCTGAGGGGAATCCATGTTGTAGAAGAAAAGTGTTTAGTAATAGAAGAGCATAATGATATGTCAATGCAGCAGGCACCACTTCTGAATTCTTTGATTTTTTTTTGCAAATTCTTGTCTTGTTTATGAATACATCATGTTTTCTCAAGGCCTCTGGAGGCCTATAATGCTTTACTATTGTTTGCTACACTTCTTGATGAGGTAGAATGATGATAAGCAAAAGGGAATCTGTAACAAATAAAATCCATTAATATGTTATTCATTCGATCACTCATTATCTTTAGCCTATTATACTTTTCGGTGTCGAGAATCATTAATATACGCGAAATCAGTGGTATTCAACCGGGGGTACGCGTACCCCTGAGGGTACGCGAATAGTTCCTCAGGGGTACGCGAGGATCTCCAATCTAGGTATTTATAATTAAACAAAACTGCAATCAAGCAATTAAATATATATACAGTTTTGCAGGACAAGTTTGAGCAATATTTTACTGAAATATAAAACAATAATGTTTCAGAAGTGTGGATACTTAACCCCTTTAATGTAAATATTTTGGAAACTAATATGGAAATGCAACTAAAAGAAACAGTTATTAGAATTAAGTTTTGATATGACTTTAAAAATAACTTTTAAACAAGTTTCACTGAACGAATTTTGGTTTAAATGCCGGAAAGAGTACAAACAACTAAGTGACTTTGCTATTGGTGAACTTCTTATATTTTCAAGTACTTACATTTGCAAACAAGGCCTTTCTGCATTTTCGACAATAAAAAATAAACACCGCAATCAGCTTAATCTAGAAGCCCCTCTTATACTCGGACTGACTAATGTTCAACCGCGCATTAAAGATTGTGGGCTAATAAGCAAGCTCAAGTTTCTCACTAATATACTATTATATATATTTAAATTCACATGTAACCTTTTCTACCACAATAAATAACATTACAAACCATAACAACACTGTATTATTACTACTTGATTATAAGGAAAATGTTTGAAGGGGTACGCGAAAAAAAAGGTTGAATACCACTGCGCTAAATGATTGAAGATACACTTGAAATTAGAAATAATATCACATAACTCTTACTACATTTGAAAATACTTTCATGACTTTAGAACAATAGTAGTTTACATAACAAGTTCGGAAAGAGCATCTTTATAGGAGGCGTAGGCCTGAAAGCCTACTAGTCCTGTAAAGGGTATTTCTAGATGAGTTACGCACAACATTTTTTAGGCACCTGTGTTTCTTGTTAAGTTTAAAGTACTTTTTTTTTCTATAATAACTGTCAAAGTGTTACAATGTTGGTAGATATGTGATTAAAACACTAGGAAATTTTTAAACCTCGTGTTGGTAGAACTTATACAAAATTATGGTTATGTGTCAATTTTGAATGTCAAAACTTCTTAATTTGAACTCTTGACAAATTTCTTTTTTTAACATGGAATCATCATCATCATCAATAAAATTGGATAAAAAAAGAAAACCAAGAAATATTTTAAATGCAAAAATTAAGCAACCGATATTAAATTATGACATCTGTCAAAATGACAATCATCTTTTTAGTGGAAAAAAAGAACTAAAAATCTATGTACCAACATTATTAAAACTAGGGATCCTGCAGGAATGCAACTTATCCCCTAGAAAGTTGACCTTGAAAATTATTATAGAAAAAAAATGTACTTTACCTAAATATTGAAACCACGGCCTGCTGAATTGTGTGACAAACGGCCTGGGCATATGTGAAGTTTCGCGATTCTCCACAGAATGCTGTATACCCACGAGCGGGAATTTCAAATTTGCAATATAACATCACTTACGACGTTGACTAAGATGCAAATACTCATTAGTTTCCTGTTAGTTTTTTGTGTATTTTCTTATTTACATTATTTACTTTCACAGTTTAATTTCTTCATTAAGTTATTCGTTTTTATTGTTTACGATTTGGTTTGGTATTGCTACAATGGAAAGCGGTTCTGCATATTGTACGTATAAAAGGTGTTGTATTGCAACCTGCAAATATAAAGATTGCAACAAATTAAATGCACAGTATTTTATTAAAACATCAAGTACGTTTGCTCAGTAGAAATAATAAGCGTCAAGTAAAACTAATATATGTTTTGTAAGATAATAAATGTTCAGTAAAAATAATAAATGCACAGTAAAAATGTTAAACGTTCAGTAACAATTATAAACGTTTAGTAAAATAATAGATGTTTAGTAAAATAATAATCTTTTGGTAAAAATAGTAGACAATCAGTAAGAAAACCATAAGTGCCCAGTAAAATAATAAATCTTCAGTAAAAATATAGATGTTTGGAAAAATATAGCGTGTTCAGTACAAATAATAAATGTTTCGTTTAAAAAAATCACAGGGACAGTAAGAAGTTTAATTTTCAATAAAGCAAGGCAACAAATTAAATGCATATTATTATATTAAAAATATTATATTATTAAAATCATAAGTACTTTTGTTCAGTAGAGAAACCTAATTTCTAGTAAATAAAATTAAGGGGCCGCAATATAAAAAATTTTTAGTAAAATAAAAAATATTCAACAGTAATTACATAAGTGGTGATAATTTTTTGATAATTTTAACTAGATTCACGAGTGGACGAAGTTCACGAGTGGGATTTCTTACTAACAACAAAAATAAGTGCTAATCTAGTTAAAATTATAAAAAAAAATTAATACCACGAATGTAATTCGGAGTGATTATTTTTTAAACAGTCCAAGTTGTAGATAGAGATAGGGTTTGATGGAGCTTCCAGATGAGTGTCCTGTTATTTTTAACAACTGCTGCCCACCTACATCACTTTTAGCTAGTTGTATTACAGCAGAAGAACGATTTGAATGGTTTGTGGAAAAATAGTCGCTGTAATCAGCTACTAGCAAATAGTCAGTGTAATTTTGATGCTATTGGTCGATTTGAATTTTTTCTCATTACTATTGGCTGATAGGACTGTTTAAAAAATAATCAGTAAAAATAATATATGATACATAAAATAAATAGTCAACAGAATAATATTGAAAGGAATATTATTTATATAACGGGTGTCCCAAAATGAGCCGTCATTTTAAATTTTTAATAAAACGCATTATTTAGTGGAAAAGTTTTAATGTTTTTATTCCAACATAGAGTACAGACATGGAGGTTATGTATTGAAAATAGTATCCATAAAATGGCTACCTCGACTTTGTTGGCAAATTTTGACTTTATTGATGAAATTTTCGATGACCTTTTGGCATAATTGTGGACTGATTTGTTCAATATTGCGTCGAATTTCTTTCTAGAGGTGTTGAATGCTCTGTGGATCATTGGCGTACAGTTTATCCTTAAAAAAAACCAAACTGTTCTGAACTGAACCAGAACTCCCAAATTTATCGATTAATTCCACCACAGTGCTGTGAGACGGTGCGACATGATGACCAAATAATGTGGAGACTTTGGGAACCGTCACCGCAAAATTCTAACCAAATTTTCTAGTGAATTTTTACAACTTCTACGCGTTGCTTGTTCGTGTATCTCTCCATGACTAAACTCCATGTTTCCTCTTAACAACTGTTAAAGTTTTAGTAAGCTATGTTCGTCACAAGAAACGTTACCGTAAATTTAAAATGGCCGCTCATTTTGAGACACCATTTATTATTAAGTAGGTATTTAGAAAAACACTCGCCAGAATGTTACTGCATATAACCTGGATTGCATAGAATATGTCTACAGTGTTTCTCACCAACTATCAGGCATAGCCAAATTAAGATTGGAAAATTATTGGGCGATCAACTATTGTTGTATAGGCATCGAGGTACGTGATTGGTCAGAAATGACAAATGTCAAATTAATTTCAAATTTCTGACCGATCGCGTACCTCGATGCACACACAGCAATAGTTGATCTTTTCATAATTTCTCAATGTTGATTACCCTATGTCTGATACTCTGCGAGGCACACTGTATATATACCGTAAAGTGGGGTTACTTTGCTAACAGGAGGTAACTTTGCTCAAGAGGCAGGAAAGTTGGTAATACATAATTTTTTCAAAGTTGGTAGCAATTAGGACCCGAGAGTGAGCTTGAACTGGTTTCCACTCAGCCAGTCTACTGCGTAAAGTGGCGCGAGTTAGTTGCAGCATCTCCTGTAGGCTCCGAGACACATGTAAGTAAACGGCGGGATTTTATGATATTTTCATAACCTTGCAACTAAGGTCTGTGGAGTAACAATGATGAATTCTACGACATTGTGGTTGCTTTTCTCCAAGAGAGCAATCTTTTTTGTTGACTATGTAGTTTTTTCAGACAGGTTTAACAATATTGGCTTTTTTTATGAATTTTAATTCAAAACGATGTACATTTCACTTAAGATTTGGGGTTACTTTGCTCAAGCATTAAATTAAATGTTTATCAGGATTTAATTGCAATATAGACATATCTAATGCCACTTTTTCAGGAAAAAAATGGTAAGATGCTACAAGAGAGCTTTGGGTAGTCGCTGCTATCGCAACTATACAGATGAGCAGCTTCGTGCCGCAGTACGTGCCGTGAAATTTAGGGGCTTGTCCACTCACGCTGCAGCCGATGTCTTCGGGATCCCGCAAAGAACAATATACAACAAAGTTAAAAACTTACACCAACAGGACGTTGGGGGTCCAACGGCGTTAACCCTCGCCGAGGAGAGGCACTTTGTAGACTTGCTAATAGTGGCTGCGGAATATGGATCTCCCCTCACCCTTTTGGACCTTAGAGTCATCGTAAAGAACTATCTTAATGCTTCCGGCAAGACCGTCTCAAAATTTGATGATAACATGCCAGGAAAAGAGTGGTGCTTCTTGTTTCTAAAGCGCCATAGAAGACTGTTGTCGCAGAGATCATGCCAAAATATTAAGGTGTCTAGAGCAATGACCACAGAAGAAGCTATCGATGATTATATTCAACGATTAACCAGAAACCTGGAAGGTGTTCCTCGAGACAATATACTAAACTACGATGAAACCAATCTTACCGATGATCCCGGGCGATCAAAATGCATCTTCAAACGGGGAACCAAGTATCCCGAAAGGATAATGAATTACACAAAATCATCCATTTCAGTTATGTTCGCTGGAACAGCTGCGGGTGAGCTTTTTCCCCCTTATGTAGTCTATAAGGCCGAAAGGTTGTATGACCAATGGTGCATTGGAGGACCCCCAAACACACGATATAATCGAACCAAATCCGGTTGGTTTGATGCTGCAACATTTTCCGACTGGTTTGAGAAAATGGTTATACCATGGGCGAAAAAGCTGGAGGGTCCAAAGATTTTAATCGGCGACAATTTATCCAGTCATTTAAGTGTAGACATTTTACGACATTGCCAAAGACTGGGAATAAAATTCATATTCTTACCCCCCAATACTACCCACATCACACAACCACTTGACGTGGGATTCTTCCGCTCACTAAAAGGGAATTGGCGAGCTTTACTGACAGAATATAAAACTAAAAATCCTAAAGAGAGCGCTGTTAATAAGACTAGCTTTCCAGCTTTACTCAAAAGACTATTGGAAAGAAGCGATCACAAAAACAAATCGATATTAAGAAATGCTTTCAAAGCAGCTGGAATCTATCCAGTGGATGGAACACAACTCACCAAGAAATTACCGAAAACAAAAGTCGAAAACCTTATGAACTCGACAGGAAGACAAATTGATGAAGCAGTCTTACACTATTTAGAACAGAAGAGAGGCAGTTTGTCTGGACCTTTGCAAAAGAAAAAGAAGAAAATGCTTCAAGTTCCTCCTGGAGAATCCATATCACATGAAGACTTGCTTGATACCAACGAGGCCGGCCTTAGCAATGTTAAACAGTCTCATTCAAAAAAGAAACGAACATCAGAAACACCAGAGCTTGACTCCCATGAAGAAGGTTTGCCAACACGACAACATGAAAGTGACGAAGACGAAGGAGATATTGTAGCTTATGAGGAAATTGGGGATGAGGAAGTTGCAAGTGACGATGAATATGATGAATCGCAGATGGAAAAATATGGAATTCCAGCTCCTTCAATAAGTGTCGGTGATTTTATAGTGGTGCAGTTTGCTACTAAAAAGACCCTGAAGCACTTCATAGGGTTAGTGCTGGAAACAAAGCCTGACGTTTACGAAATCAAATTTCTAAGAAAGAGGAGATCAAACCTGTTTGTGTTTCCCGATGTTGAGGACATATCTGCCGTCATTGAGACTGACATAAAAAAAGTGCTGACGCCTCCAAAAATCGTTCGCGGTATTCACGAGTTTCAGGATGACCTAAGTATTTTCAATTTGTAAGAATTTGTGACCCCTACCTGATTTACTTGTGTGCCATACATCTTAGGCTGTGCTAGAATAAGAGTTTTTTTTTGTTCTTCGGAGATTCCAGATCTGTTTTTTTAAGAATGCTGCTATTTTAAGTTTTATGCCTAGGTAGGTTTTTGTAAGTCTGAAAAGGTCACCTCTGCATTTATTTTTTTTTCCAAGTTTTTTCTTTCCAGTTTAAAATTTTCATGAAAAAAGGGTGTTGTTTATTTTTTCATTAGATAGGTACTTACCAAAGTGAATATTTATTTTTAGAATTTTATATTTTGTTTTTCTAAGCCAAAGAAAGTTTTGGATTATTTTTTTTTTTATATTTTATTACATGTTCACAGTATTTTTATACAATTTATATAATAAATAAATAAAAGTTTCTGAAAATGTATCATGCCTTTTTATAATACCCCTAAAAAAGGTTAATATTCGTTCAAACTAGGACTTCATATATATCAATTTGTTGGAAACGACTTTCTTGAGCAAAGTAAGCCATCACCAAAGCGATATATGCTAACTTAACGATTTTATTAGCGATGGCAAAGTTGCCCCATTTGTGAGGTGAGTTTGCTCAGTCATTAAATTAAAAAAATATGTGGTGTCACTAAAAAAAGGCTACACTACTGCATGAAATCGATAGAGTAAATGTAATTACACCACATAGTTCTTTCCCCAATTTTTAGACCTAACAGCTACAAATTGAAGTTGAAAAAACTGCAAAATCTAAGCAAAGTAACCCCACTTTACGGTACTTGCAATAAAGTCATAATGACTTCATTGAAAAAGAAGAAAAAACAACAAATAAGTACGATACAAACTTGTATGTGTATGAAAAAGTAACAAAAATAAAATACTCTCTTAAATATAAGAATAAAAACTTAAATATGTTTTTGAAGATTCAGAATCGTGTAATTTGGAATAACCAAATTTTTGGGCTCCCCAGATTCATTTTCCATTATATTCAAACAACGCAAACAGAACCTCTTCAATAGGTGTACTTTTAAATGTCGTCATAACTATCACACATTGACACATTTACTGCATCGTTTACCTTCCTTTGTTGTATTACATGAATTAATTTCAGTTATAGGCAAAGGAGTATGCAAACAGAAACGTAACACAAAATCTAATCACAAATATCCAGCCGCTGTTACTGAACATTTATTATTTTTACGGTGCAAATTCAAATAAATTACTGTGCATCTTGTATTTCGATAATATGTGTTTTAAACTGAACAAGCTGTGATAAAATACTGTGCATATTTTACTGGCCACTTTTAATTTTTTGATGTGCAATTTGTAATATTTTACTAACCATTCGAGTTATTATACTTTGCAAATATTAGTTGATTGCTGAACATATAATACATATTTGTTTACTGAATAAAACTGGATTATATACTGAACATTTTATTAGTACCCTATACAGATTAGAGAAGATCTTGGCATGAATTTCCATCAAATCAAGTTTTACGAAGGAAATGGTTTGGAAGCTAAATTTAAATTATGGTACTTCAAACCACGTATGCGCTCACAATTTCTAAAGTACATTTTTTTTCTACAATAATTTTCAAGGTCAACTTTCTAGGGGATAAGTTGCATTCCTGCAGGGTCCCTAGTTTTAATAATGTTGGTACATAGATTTTTAGTTATTTCTTCCACTAAAAACACGATTGTCATTTTGACAGATATGTCATAATTTAATATCGCTTGCTTCATTTTTGCATTTAAAATATTTCTTGGTTTTATTTTTTTATCCGATTTTATTGATGATGATAATGATTCCATGTTAAAAAAAGAAATTTGTCAAGAGTTCAAATTAAGAAACTTTGACATTCAAAATTGGCACATAAAGATAAATTAAACACTATGTCATCTAAAGGTCTTTATAGAGTTCCTTGCTCTTGTAATTCTGTATACATTGGTGAAACAGGTCGTTCAGTGAAAACTCGCACCTCTGAACACCAGCGCTGTCTCAAGTTGGGTCTCGTTTCATCATCAGCCATCGCCGAACACCAACGCGATACTGGTCATAAGATCCTTTTTGATGAAACTTCCATCATCTGCAAATCCCCATTCTACTTAAGCAGAAAGATTCGCAAAGCCATTGAGATTTACAAACAGTCTAACAATCTCAATCGGGATGAAGCCTTTCCCCTTCCTTCTACGTGGAAAGTGCTAATTCCTAAGCCCCGCCCACCGCCACTGAACCGCGACGGCATTTGCTGAACCGCGACGGCGCTTGCCTATAAATTCTCGCCTTTCTCCTTCCGATAGTTAGTTGAGTTTCGCCTCTGACGTGGTTCACACGTTGAGTTACCGTGCTCTTTTGCTTTTTCCTCCTGATGAAGCCCCTTACAAAAGTGGGCGAAACATTGAGTTCTTCGATCTCAATCATGACACGGTCCAATCCCGGAAGTCGTTTGTTACTTAATTAAGCATTATACCTTCGTAAAAATCTAGAGATATTTGTAGTTCATTTCCTTAGAAACCACAGTCAACAGATATTGCAAACCAATCAAATGCAGTTGATTTTCTTAGTAACCACAGTCAACAAATATTCCAAATCAATCAAAACGACAATTTTTCAAAATAGCACAAAGAAGCACTTTCCGGTCTAAAAATTCTAGAGTAATGCATGATTTTCAAGACAGGTACCTAAAAAATTTGTTTTTTCAGAAAGAAAAACTAATTATGCTAGTAAATGAGGATATTTGATTATTATACAAAGGAAGTCGAATGGTATTTCATTACTATTTATTCATCAAAATTAATTCCTGATGAGGCCGAAAGTTGTTCAGTATTATCTGTCAATTTCACAACCTAGTGATGTAAATTACCCAGGTATTTATTTTTAGGGATAAATACCCGCAGTATTTACCCAAAATGGGTATTTAAACAGGTATTTATGGCCTGATTTACAAATACCATAAAACTAATCTAACCAATTCTAATTGATTGGCAAGTTCAGGTGCTCCATGTGAATTATACAGGGTGCTGCAATAATGAGGTATTAATTCGATGGTACGTTGTTAAGGGATACTCCCTGAGTATGCGAAAAATAAGGAAACATTCTTTACGTTATATTTCTGAAAATATGGAAGCCCAAAGTTTGATTATTAATTTCTTTAATATTTAGTATTAGTATAGAAAAACATTACCCACTTAAAGATAAAAGTATGAATGCAAAGACTTGTAAATAATATTGTCAATTAACAAACAGAAACTCAAGAAATTTAAAAATTCAGAATTAAATTTTTTTTCAAAAATATAACAGAAATGTTTCCTTACTTTTCTCATACTCAGGGAGTATCCCTTAACAACGTACCATCGAGTTAATACGCCATTATTGCATCACTCTGTATAAAAATATAGAATAATATAGCTGCACTGAGAACATCTACTGCCCAAAATATATAATGTTCTTTATATAAGTCTGTGATTATCTTTGCCTCAATAAGATTAGATATTTCTTAATACGTACCTATACAGATTGGTGGCGGAAAATACGAACGTAGGCAGTCAAATGAGTTAGAATACAGTTTATGGGTTATATATTATTTAAAATCTAGTATCCTAAGATTTAGTGTTTTCTGAAAACAAAACACCTTCATTCTGCAGATGCTAGATGTTAATCGCATGTAAGTCTATTTCTGTCTAACACATACAAAACTCATAAACTGTGTTCTAGCATATTTGACTGTCTATGTTTGCATTTTCCGCCACCAATCTGTAGTATAATTAAATATTATAACAAGATTGATGGTTTCTTTATAAGTGAGATTGAAATTTTCATTTTCATTTAAACGTTTCGACCACGCTCGTAGTCTTTTTCAAGTTTATTTCGTTGTTTTTCTATTTAAGAATTCACATTTATCGTTAATCTTAAATTAGCATTAGATGAAATGGTTTACATTAAGTACATACAGGGTGATTGATAAGTATGATCACTAAATTTAAGGGTAGTTAAAGTACAGTGGTGTTTATTTAAGTGTTGTACAGCATTTGTGCTTTGAGGGTATGAATTAATTACATAAAGTTCAAAAAAAGTTACATACATTATCAGCTCCTCATCTACCGACAGATGTAGAGTTGGCGGGGAGGTCAAAAAAGTATTACACACAAATATTTTGAAAGTATACGTCTATGTCTACCTAGTTAATGACACAGAGTGAGTCTTTGTTTGAAAACGCAATCACCGATAAACTTACAACTATGCATCTCTGTACAACACATTTTTGAACACGACTGTACATCAAATGGAACAACTTTGCGTAATAAACTATACATCAAAAATTAATAATAATCTCACAAAAAATTAAAACATTTAATTGGTTAAGGTGATTGATGGTCACTGGAAGTAATTTCCATTAACTTGAGTCTGCACAGGTGGTTGCGATAAGACCGAATTTTGATAAAATACAGAGCAAAAAGCAGTTGTTTGGGTATTTCAATCACATTTGATACATGTACTCTCATTTGATTTAGCCAGTGGTTCTCAGAAGTTTGCACCAGAGACCAGACCCCTAATGCATTTTTTTCATCAGCAGTTTATTTTTAGTGCAATGTATTTCTACTGAGGTCAGTATACACCCAATTAGTTTAATGAACATACTCGTGAGTCACCCTGTATAAAATGAACATGAGGTTCTCCATCTTTTGGCATCCATGAAGCACTATGATTTTACAGAATATTTAAAAAATTTAATTTTGAAACGGCTTTTATAATATGTACCTCATGGCAAGAATCATAATGGTAGAAGGTACTGCTAATATTTGTAACTTGGGTTGTAGATTTTACTCTATCTTGATTCAGAATGAACTATAGTTTATTTTGTTAAAATGACACTATTAGGTGAGTAAAAGTTAACTTAGCATTAAAATATTAGAAATTTGATAAATACCCAGTTTTTAGGTATTTACCCGAGGCAGGGGTAAATACCTAGGTAAATACTCATTTATAAATACTCTACCCACTGGGTATTTATCCAACCCATATCACTATCACACCCTACATTTGATTACAATACGAAAATATTGAATATTGAAGACCTTGCAGCTTGCATCATCAGAGTGAAAATCCCACTCTGATGATGCAAGCTGCAAGGTCTTGCGAAACGTTAGTGAATATGGATGCACAAACAGCAAAACGGCCAAATCTGCCTAAGTATCCTCGTTCTCAAGATACTCAAACAACACGAGCCACCAAAGAGCATGGCCATCGCGCGGGTTTTTGCTCGACTTCACAAGGTGCAAGGCACATTAAGCCAGAAAATGCTGGGTGTTCATATACAAATACTACGTGGTCTAAACCGAAATTCTATGTTAAGGAGAATAATCTTAGCACTATTTTCTTCAGCTTCTTCTTCACTTCCTTCAGATTTAGTCGACTTTCTATTAAAAAAATGATTTGTTTGGCTCCATTTAATTATTTTATAGATGGTGTGCCATGGTCGCTGGTCGATTTAACCCAAATAACTAAGAATAAGGAGGGTGGAGGGGGAGGTAGTCACAGTATTACGCAATCTGAAATGTTAGGTGTGTGTGATTCGCACAGCGGTCAGATATTTTTGTAATTTAAAATTTAGCTAGGCTCTAGGGCCCTTTTGGTGTATTTTGGGAGGGCTCACCGGGAAGCTCCCGGTATCCCGGTGGACCAGCACGTGCCTGTAACAAGGCTGAGAAGAAAAAGTTTATAGCTGCGCTATGAGCATTTATGTATGTATCTATTATCGATAATCTCGTTTTACCTTGCGGTGTAGAGGCTGGTGCTTTATGCGCTTGCATCTCACGTTACAATGCTCAATTTGCCCCGGATTCAGGATACCACTGTGTGAGGCGTGTGTCATGGTGATACGTGTTGACCTTGTTACTCTTATCTCTTAGGCCTGTGGTTCTAAGTAGAGCACAAAACATTTATAATACCTAAACCAAAAACATTTGAAGCACGTAGAAATTACAATCTAATTAACATATTAATTTCTTCTATATTCTTTGTACTTCGTTGTCATATTTTGTTTAAAAATATCATAAAAATGTGTTATATATTACACAGTATTGCATATTTTTTGTTATAGTAACTATTTTCTGTGTAGTTTTAATAAGAACGTAAACGTTTCAATAAAAAAATCCTGAAAAATGTGCATCCTCAGTAATCTGGATTTTTCACTAATAGGTATACTAATGTAAAAAAAATTATAAAATAAATAAATGTGCAATTTCCCAAATAGGTATAATGTTTTCTAAGCAAGAAATAATCCTAGCTTTTAAAATTAAACTTACTCTAGGCATGATTGACAGCAATTAGAAATTCAGATTCACATAGCTAAAAAAACGTTTTATCACATTTCTTCCTTCAAAATCGATAAGAAATGTGGTACTTTTATCATTAGCAACACTTTTATGCCTAGCAACGGTGATTCGTTTTTTCCGTTTGGCAATACTGAAGTGTGTTGTTGGTGACACTGTAAGTCTATGTGAAATTCGAGGTTAGTAGGTTAGGTTTTGCGTCAGTTTTGAAACAGATTGACGCAAAACCTAACCTGCTAACCTCGAATTTGAAATAGACTTACAGCGTCACCAACAACACACTTCAGTACTGCCAAACACATAACTTCAATTGGAGCTGCTTATTGTGCTTTAGTACATAGGAATGAGTTATGCTCATCTTAGTTATGTTATGACAGTTAGTGTCACTTGTATGTAAAAATTTAATATTTTACATTTCTAATGAAATGCGATAAAATAGTATACTCAACACGTTAGAAAACTGGTTTTTCTGAACTTGTATGGCCGTTTAAGTACTCGCTAATGTTCGTACTCAAACATGCCATAGGGGAAACCTGCCTGTGATGGCACCCTTAAGAAAAAACTTAGATGATTCTTTGTATTTTACACATTTCAAAAAAAAGTTATATACTAACAGATAGAGGAGGTTAATATCGATTACAAAATATCGAAGAGAAGTTAATCAGATATTAGCTAGGGATGGTAGAGCTTAAACAATATTTGCACCTGGTATGCCAACATAGGCAACTGTACAGCATATGTTGGCACCCCCTATGCCGACATACCAATACAAATATAGACCATGTAAAACATAAATAAAAGGTTGAAATAATATTTATTCTTTAATGATTATAAGTTACAAGAACGATAAAACATGATTGGATGTAAATTAGGATTGACAAATGTCACAAACGAAATTTTTGGCCTTTTTATTAAGTCCAGCACACAAACAATGGCTCCACTTTTCAGAAGTTTGACATTTGAGCCAAAATTCTCCTGGTTTTGATTTCGAATACAAGTCGTTGCAGTAAATACAAGCGGCATAGTTTCTTCGTCACTTGAATAGTCTACATCTTGCATATTCTGTGGTTCGTTAATCATACGCCTTTTTGCTTTCCTTGCAGATCGTCTCAATTCTTTTTCTTTTTTTTGCCTGAATACTTTTCGCCATATCAATAATTGGAGTGTTGTTTATCACACCAGTTACACCTCTTTTTCGCGAAGCACTTTTGCCTCCAGATGGGTTTGCAGCTACAGGTATTGGTGATATTTCAGCAATGGAAACATTTAAATTCTGTAAAGGTTGTCCAGCTGTTACCTTAATATTTATTTCTGTACGGGCAGAAGAATCTTCAGTTTGTCTTAGTACCTACTGTTACACTATTTGGTACAGTACTGGAAGATAAAGGTTCAGTTACTTTTGGTCTTGGTACTGTTACGCCATCTGGTACAGTACTGGATGTTGGAGGTCCAGTTTCTCTTGGTGGAGTGTTCTCCTCAAGGCGGTAATTTGTTGCTTCAGCTGCATTAAACATCCAATCTGGAAAAGCATCTGGATTAAATGGCTGAATTCCTGGCTTTGCAAATCCACTTAAGGCATTTTCTATCGTTGTAGCCTTTTTGTAAGCAGTCCCAAACAAATTTCCAACTCGTCCAGGATTTGACTTTAACCATTTGACAACTTCCTGATCATAATAAGTAGCAAGTGGCCCATAAATTGCAACGTCCAGGGGTTGAATCCGGTGGGAGCAGTGGGGTGGCAAGCAGAATAATATAACACCATGGTCTTTCGCAAACTGGAGCACTTCTAAGCCTTTATGGCTGCTATGACCATCTAACAATAGTAGGACTTTACTTTCTCTTGAAGGCTTTACGTAGTTCACAAAATGGTGAAGCCATTTGACAAAGATTTCCGTGTTAACCCATCCATTTTCTTGACAAAATCCTTCCATCCCAGGAGGAGTATAATCCATCAATTCCGCTTTCATTTTTTTCCTTGGAAATATGAGAACTGGTGGAACATATGTTCCAATTGCATTTACAGCACAAACAGCAGTAAAATGTTTACCCCTTTCTGCATTTGATAAAGCTCCAACCTGTTTTTTTCCCTTTTGTGGCAAATATTCGCAACGATTTTGACTGCACAGTCGTAAAACCCGTTTTATCCACATTCCATATTCTGTCTGCAGTACATTCATTAGCATCTACAGTTTTAGCCAAAGCCATAAAGAACGCTCTTATTCTTGGTTTATTGAATGCTTGAGCTCTTGCTGCTGAAGTCAGTTCGGGTTTACGTAAACTGATTGATGGATTTCTTCTAAAAAATCCCTTAACCCAATTCCAGCCTGCAATACCTTTTTCTTTGTTAAATTTATGTATGATTTGGTTTCTTTCAGCTAATTCAAAGGCCAATTTTTGCAATTCTAACATGGTTAATAAAAAAAAAACGAGATTTCAAATCTTTTATGTGTCTAACTAATTCTTCTTCAATATTTTTTCCAAAAGTAGGAACACTTCCACCCAAAAATTCCCTAGATGCCTGTACGGCAAATCTATTTTTATTTTCTGCTCTACGACGCAACGTGCTTGATGGTACGTCAAACGTTTTGGAAGCTAATTCCCATCCCATTTCTTTTTTTTTTGTATTGCACTTAAAGCGTTTTGCATGCCCGATTCCTTCCATAGTTGTCGCTTCTGTTTTTCCTCTATGTTATGTACTACCAAAATATAGAAACCATTAATATATATTCATTACTCTATGTTGACACCCTATGCCAACACATGCAGAATGTAAGGGTGCCAACACACCTAAAACTGTAGACTTTTTAAAAATCCCGCGTATAAAAAAAACAAAACAATTTAAGCTTCCCGCATGCTTGCAATTAAATAGAGCACAGTTTTATCTACTTACAGCAAATTTTTAGTTAATAATGTTCTATTAGAAAAACAAAATTATGCACCTAATCTGTAATTCTCATCATAATTAGCAACTTACGATTTTCAACAATTTTAATTTGCAAACGGTACACACCGAAATTTGAGGTTATGAGCACATGTACTAACGAGGGTTGGTCCTACCGTTCTAATAAAGTCGACGGAACACCAAAAATTGTTTGTTACGGCCATGTTCATCGCAGTATGCCAACATAGGTGGGGTGCCATCACAGGCAGGTTTCCCCTACTTGTTCAGAAAAACTTCACTTTTCTCAACTTGTAGAGTAATATACTATTTTTTTGTAGCAACAATATGTTGTTTTCATGGTGCGACTTTCACTCTGATGATGCAAGCTGCAAGGTCTTCAATATTCAATATTTTCGTAGTGTAATCAAATGTAGGTTGTGATAGTGATGTGGGTTGGATAAATACCCAGTGGGTAGAGTATTTATAAATGGGTATTTACCTGGGTATTTACCCCTGCCTCGGGTAAATACCTAAAAACTGGGTATTTATCAAATTTCTAATATTTTAATGCTAAGTTAACTTTTCTCACCTAATAGTGTCATTTTAACAAAATAAATTATACTTCATTCTGAATCAAGATAGAGTAAAACCCCAAATTACAAATATTAGCAGTCCCTTCTACCTTTATGATTCTTGCCGTGAGGTACATATTATAAAAGCCGTTTCAAAATTAAATGTTTTAAATATTCTGTAAAATCAAAGTGCATCATGGATGCCAAAAGATGGAGAACCTCATGTTCATTTTATACAGGGTGACTCACGAGTATGTTCATTAAATTAATTGGGTGTATACTGACCTCAGTAGAAATACATTGCACTAAAAATAAACTGCTGACGAAAAAAATGCATTAGGGGTCTGGTCGTCTGGTGAAAACTTCTGAGAACCACTGGCTAAATCAAATGAGAGTACATGTACCAAATGTGATTGAAATACCCAAACAACTGCTTTTTGCTCTGTATTTTAACAAAATTCGGTCTTATCGCAACCACCTGTGCGGACTCAAGTTAATGGAAATTACTTCCAGTGACCATCAATCAGTTTAACCAATTAGATGTTTTAATTTTTTGTGAGATTATTATTAATTTTTGACGTATAGTTTATTATGCAAAGTTGTTCCATTTGATGTACAGTCGTGTTCAAAAATGTGTTGTACAGAGATACATAGTTGTAAGTTTATCGGTGATTGCAACTTTCACTCTGATGATGCAAGATGCAAGGTCTTGCGAAACGTTAGTGAATATGGATGCACAAACAGCAAAACGGCCAAATCTGCCTAAGTATCCTCGTTCCCAAGATACTAAAACAACACGAGCCACCAAAGAGCATGGCCATCGCGCGGGTTTTTGCTCGACTTCACAACATGCAAGGCACATTAAGCCAGAAAATGCTGGGTGTTCATATACAAATACTACGCGGTCTAAGCCGAAATTCTATGTTAATGAGAATAATTCGAGTAACCGCGAAAGCCTCGAACACTACATAGTGCTAAGATATTGTTTCTAAAACCAAAAGATAGTGAAATTATAGATTTCTCAACATCCAATCCAACCCAAGAAAGAACGGACAATCTATTACCCTTTGATTATTCCAATGATGCAAACCAAAGTTTATATTTCATTATTTGTATTGTATTTGGAAGTAACTTCTAATCAGCATTTGTTGGCGGTTTCAAAGAATGGAAACAACCAGCGAATCACGAGGCCTGAGAAGTCCCAAAGCCATTGCGATGCTGTAAAAAGTTACAGGAGAATAAAACCGGCAAATTCAAGAATAACATCATCAGGAAATTGTTGATAGAAGGATGAAAACTTTCCGAAAATTATTTTTTTAGTAGTCAAATTTGATGTTGTCTTGGACCATCTTCCTAAAAAACTTGCAGGCGCAAAAAAGTACCAATAAAAAAAGATGAAGGAGAGATTTGATAACCCTATTAAGCAAGCAACAATACTGTAACTCAAATGATTTTGAAATTAGTCGTGAAACACTTTTTATGAACAATTTATGAAAATTCTGCCATGGATAGTTCATCCCACGATCAATGTACCATTTTTTAAGATAGATAAAATCTAATGTGGTTGTTGAAAGGGCAATTGCATTGAAACAAGTTCTGGATGATATACTTTATTGAACCATTTCATTCTTGATGCTTTCGATGGGATATAAAGGGGTTACTGCAACGCTAAAAGAGAAGTTAAACAAACCATATTCACACTTGGTGTTACGCACAAGTACTAAATTTGGTCGTTACTGATACTGCACAATCCTTGAGGGCATCTACTTCTTTTTTTATTTGCTACAAGCTAGTGTATTTTTTAAGGAATCCCACAAAAAACTAAATATCTATGAAAAGTCTGGCAGTACTGGAAGTCATCGTCACCTAAAACTTAATGCAACAGGTACCACAAGATGGAAAATATAAGTGATGATACCACAAAAATATGTGGCAATAAAGATACATATGTGGAGTCGAGATCAGCACAGCTCTGATATGAACAAAGCTGTTTTCCTTAACGTTGTTCTAGCTCTAGCACAAAACAAAATTTCAGAGTCCAACTCAATATGCAATGCCAAAGTTGGAAGTAAAGCTGATGGTTTGGTAAAAAAGTTCTGTTCCTGCTTGTCATGACATACAAATTTTCTGTGTAACAACTCCTGTTATGGGGTATTTACAAACTGAACGTTTGGACTACGTGCAGACTTGGCAACACATTTCTAACGCAACCGAAAAACTGAAAGCACAACAAAACATTTTCATTTTCAGTCATATCTTAAAATCTGCCACGATTTGTTCAAATTATAAATATTGCATTGGAAAAATTAGATTCCAAATTATAGAGGATATGATTCTGAATAAAAGAAAAAGAATTGTAAACAAAAACGCCTGGAGAACTTGCTGGAGCAATTGGAATAGACGTATAAGTTATTTTTGCTTAACCATATACAATTTTATTATGCACACTATTGTACCTTATTTTGATGAAACAATCGGCATTTTATGATGATCTGGAATGTTTTGGCCCCAAGGGGTTTTTAGAGACAAATCAATCTCCCCCAGAAGCTTTGCTTAATGAAATTTACACTATAACTTCTTCCTTAGATGGGAAAAAATTATAAAAGGAATTACAGGCATTTGCCCATCAATGGCCCTCGTTTTCAAAGAGAGATTTCCAAAATGTATATAGTCTCTGGTAAGTTAAATATAGATCATGGACAAGTTTACTGAGATACCTTCATAGTGCACCAATAAAGTATCATTCGTGCATATCCTGTGTGCTTCTAGTGTCACGTGAGTAAAATCTAGATGCTTTAGAATTTCAACAATTCGATGGGTGCAACAAAAACTGTAGTAACTCACTTTTTGTCCATTTCGAGATACGCATGTTACATTTTGTATTATTATTTTATCTTCCGGCGAACAAAGTCGTAATTTACCATACCCCTACGTTATTCAACCAACAATACACCTAAGATATGCTGTAACTCTGACACGACCAACTAATCCCACGAAAACCACAGTATGTCGACTTACGATAGTTTTCGCGGGACGAATATGCGGATAGTGCCATTGTAACTTGAGTTGCTACGGTTTTGTTTGTTTTGAACGACGTGTTCTAACCTAAGTTTTTGCAGTGTTTGCATTGAGGTTGGTGTGCGAAAGTAAGCAGAAAAATCTTTTCAAAAATGAATAAAAGGAGTAAATTAATACTAGAAAGTGCGTTAAAATTATTTGAGGAAAAGGAAGGTTGGTTTTATAATTAACAAACATTTCAAGCAGTTCGTTTATGCATATTTTATTTTAGGAAAAACTTCCATGTCCGAGCAACCCCAGGCTTCTGATATAGTCTTATGTAAAGAAAACGAGATTCAAAACAACATTCCAGGTACCTAAGGCATTACAATTTTGGTAATGGTTGTGTGTGTATTATAATGTTTTTTAGTATTTGAAGGTTCAGTTGACAAACGGGTTCTTGAAGTGGAAGGTATGTCTACACTGGATACTACCAATTTAAGTACTTCACTTAACGATAATGCTGAAATTGAACCTGAACCTGTTTTGAAACCAAATCTGATTCCTAAGGAAGCCGAAGGGTTAGACAATACCACGATGTATTTAATACAGAATTTAATATAAGTTTCTTCAAGCCAATAAAAGACCAGTGCGACTTTTGTTCAGTTTATAGCCTCTCCGATGAAACCAAAAAATTAGAATTACAGAATGAATACGACATCCACATAAAAAATAAAACACTCGCAAGGGGATTAAAAGATGTTGATAAAATTACTGCCAACGATGACAAAACAGTGTGTGTGGCATGTTTTGATTTGCAAAAAGTACTGGCTACCCCACAGTCCAATGTCAGTGACTTCTACTATAAAAGCAAATATTCAACCTACAATTTTACGGTTTATGATGTACGAAATAATCAAGGTTTTTGTTGTGTGTGGCATGAAAAAATTTCAAAAAGAGGTCCATGTGAAATTGCCAGCTGTTTATTGAAGTTCATAAAAACACAAAAAGAAAAAGATATAAAAACCGTAATTTTTTAATCAGATAACTGTTGAGGTCAGAACCAAAATAAGTTTCTATTTTCTATGTTATCAATGGCATTCACTACTTATCAGATTAACATAACCCATAGATTTCATGAAAAAGGGCATACCCAAAATGAGGGTGACAGCATGCATGCTGTAATAGAAAATTCCAAAAAGCGCTAGTCAGTGCTCTATATTCCCGAACAATGGGTGACATTAATAAGAATGGCAAAAACAACAGGGCGAATTTATAATGTATAATTTCAAAGATATCACAGATATTCAAAGCTGGAAAACAGACGCAAATAAAAAGGCCTTTAAAATAAGCAAGCTAAGGGAAATTTCGGTAAAATATTTAGACCCAAAGACGATCTTTTTTAAATACGATTACGATGCAGATAGTCAAATTTTAAAGATACATTTTTTGGAATTGGAGAAAAAAAGGGGAAGACCACTGAAAACTGGCAATAGCAGTGATTTACCATCATTGAACTTAAAAAGACTTTAAGATAATCTCTGAAACTTCTTTGTGGCGTGAATTCATAATTCATTTTCTTATATGGGTATTTCGCCACTCTGCAAATTAAAATATTAAATAACGAAAATATTAACAACGAACGTTTCGTCAGAAAATTCATTGGAGGTTGGTCGTTTTTTCTTCCAGTGAAAAAAAGATAAGTTCTTGTTAGTTTTAATTGTTATTCGTTGATAACGAGGGCAGATTGTCCCTCGAAACGTTCGTTGTTAATATTTTCGTTATTTAATATTTTAATTTGCAGAGTGGCGAAATACCCATATAAGAAAATGAATTAAAAAGACTTTACAACAATGCTGAACTTCCTGTTGATAAAAAAAAAATTAAAAGGGTTATTGTGGCTCTGTGAAAAAAACAAAATTCCCGAGATGTATCACCCATTTTATAAAAGCCTGATATGCAAAAACTCAAAAACCAGTGAAGATTCAGATGAAGAGTTTGACGATAATATTTTTAGCAAATATGTTTAAAAAAAGATTTTTTGTTTTTATTGTGCTTACGTTATTACTCATACCTACTTCAATTTTTATAACCAGTTTGTATAGACATGTAAGTTAAACCGTATTATTACTTAAAATAAAACGACAATTTTTGCTTATTATGTTGTACCTAGTGATGTGGGTCGGGTAAATACCCAGTGGGTAGGGTATTTATAAATGGGTATTTACCCCTGCCTCGGGTAAATACCTAAAAACTGGGTATTTATGAAATTTATAATATTTAGAAAGCTAAGCTAAACTTTTACTCACATCATAATGTTATCTTAATAAATAAACTACATATAAATGAACTGGAATATTTTATGTAAAATAACATTGAATAAGCATTCACCCAGGTAAATTAATCGTTTATCGGGAAAAAACATTGGCTGCCGAAATTTATGGAAATAAACAGTTAGATGCAATAAATTGCACCTGTTAGAGTTTACAAAAAACATTGTGATGGCTGACTCCGAAGATTGGGATAATTTAAATTGTTTGTACATTATTTTCTGACTTGTTTCCATTTTTGAAAAATGAACATAACATTAACTTGAAAAATAATCCTTATATTTATTAACAATAATATTAATATATACTTATAGACACATTATTAAACAATCTTAAATAAGGCAAACAATATCACAAAATAATATAAACAACGCTGTATACCGATGGGATCATAAGTATGCAACAGCAATGAGATAGCATGAACAAAAGCACATAATACTTGAGTACAAAAGAGATAACCGTACAAAAAAGTTATTTTAGTAGGCATATTTAGTTGACATATGACATAATTAAAATGAGCGTCAAGTCTACTCAAATATTTGTTTTTATGTTCATCTTTTTCTTATTCAATCATTGAATAATGTTTTTTATAAATTTTTTCTCATTGCTGTTATATACAGGTTGCCTAAAATTGTACAGAACATGGCAATTCCATGAGTTGGAAAAGGTTCATAAGGCCATAAGAGTAACCGAAATAACAAATGCAATAATTACTTTGGTAGCTAGGCAACAAGTAGGTACAATAGCTACTTGTGCCTAGCTACCAAAGTATTTATTGAATTTTCCATTTCGGTTACTTTTATCGCAAATAGTATTTGAACCTTTTCCAACTTATGGAATTGCCATGTTCTGTAGAGTTAGGTATGTCCCCATCGGTATTTTGGGCAGTAAATGTTCTCAGTTCAGCTATTTTCTTAAACACTTTTATAAAATTTGAATAGAGCACCTTCACTTACCAATCAATTATACTGATTAGATTAACTTTATAATATTTGTAAAAAAGTCTATAAATACCCGCTTAAATACCTATTTTGGGTATTTACCTGGGTAATTACCCCGGGTATTTATCCCTAAAAATAAATACCCAGGTAATTTACATCACTAGTTGTACCTATCTCATTTAGTTTGTCTATTTTTCAAGGAAAACTGTAGTAACTCGCTAAAAAAATATTTGGGCCCCTTTGTCTCGAAAAACACTTTGTCAATTGATTCTTATACTTATTAATATTTTTTTAATGAATAAACAAAAAATTCAATTTTGAAATCTAAATTTTCCCACCTATTTAAAACTTTAACCTCACCTAGTGCAAAACGTTAAATAGTGAGTTACTATAGTTTTCGTTGCACCCATCGAATTGCATTTTGTTTATATTTTTTTTTTAACATACCTCATGCAAGTACCATGCAAAAGGGCATTTTCAAGACTGAAATGATTAAAAAGAAGACTATGTAATTGATTTCCGCAGGAAAATTAGGAAGTTATTATTAATAGGTTGTGCCAAAAAAGTAAAGTTTTTAAAACACATCTACAGTGGTGATGATACTGTTGATAACTTGCTATGTATAATCCGTTCACGACCTTTTTGGGACAGAGTTGGCTATGATTTTTTCTTTTCATGTTGGACTAACTGATTCGATGATGTAGCGGATGCAACTTTTTTTCTATCAGTGTCAGTTCGACATTTTCTTGCCACCACATTGCCATATTTATTATTTTAATATTCGTAAGAAAATAAATGATTTATCAAGTGTCTATTAATTTCTGTCAAAGGAAAAGTCAAAATGCCCAAAATAATTTTGTTACAACAAAAAATTTCCATTAAACGATGCTACTTCCAATTTAAAAAAGACAGACCAAATTTAAAAGAACACGAGTTGATGTGGAGACTAAAGAATATATTTGCTGTACGTTAAAAAATGAAATTTTGGAAAGAAAAAATAATCCAGCGTAACGTATAATAATTTACTACCTACCTACTTACTACTATTTTAGTGTTGAAATGTTATTTTGCAGATGTGAAAATCAAGATGAAGTAAAACCAGCAAGCCATCCATTTGACAAGATATTTACATTTTTCACATGTTAATTTCTATAAGACCAATATTGCTCAATTGCTCTACTAAATTTATTTGGCATCAGTTTGTGATGTCTTTATGCTTCCACACCAGCAAGCAAGCAAGAATGCAGCAAGTATGTAAAATAAAGTGGCATATTCATAGCATGTACACAATTCTTATCCAAATTGCAATAAACATTAATATTGAATGCTTTTCTTATGCATTAGTTCTCGTTTTCGTTTCTGTCGTAATTGTCAAATCATTTCAATTTTTCATCCTTAATTTAAACAGAGATCCGGCAACAATGTACCTATTTAGAAAATATAACCTTAAACTGAAAACAAGCCAACCTAACACAAAAAGTGTCAATTTCCATTAGGGAGTTTAGTTGCCACAGAGGTACTGCCAACACAATTACTAGATGGTCATAGCCTCACCTGACCCAAAAAGACGTGAGCGGCATATATTTTTTATATTTGTGTTAAAACATAGTTAAAATACATAAAATTACATAAATATTTATTAAAACTATACAGAAAATATTTTGTTTATGTCACCTGGTTTTAATAAAAATACAACATGGAGCCCTTTCTGATTATTTTTCCAGACCCTAAAATCGTCCCAGCACGTGCCTGCCTTGGTATGTAATTAATCCTTTTAACCACTGAAGAACACAAATGTCACACATAATGGTATTATTTTTCTATCCCCACTTTAAACATTAGTAAAACTAACCGTTTCATCAATCTGTATAGTCCGGTCGGCAGGTACTTTCTACCTGGACACAATTCCCAAGATAATGAAATGTTGGGATATTGTTTGGGGATGGTATTGGGTGTGGAATCTGAGTTTTCGACCTCGAGGACCCTGTGCTAACTCGGGGAGGGCCGAAAAACCTCGACATTTTCGGACTTTTTTCGGTTTTTTGCTTATATCTTCTGAACCATGCGTTTTTTTTGAGAAAAATACCCTTTTAGAAAGTTGTAGAGCATGATATTTCCTTCAATTTTGATTGGTCAAAATTATTTGTTGACCCAATACTTACCGAGATAGAGCAGTTGAAAGATGGAACAAATTTCTCAAAATGCAAAAAAAATAGAAAAATACAGGTTTTTGCCTCATATTTTTCAACGTATCTATGTATACTATACATAGCTACTTATTATTCTTTATTTTAAACTAGCTGACCCGACAGACGTTGTCCTGTACACATTTCAATAAATTTGTGATCGTTTTGTGAATTTGTGAAGAGATATTGGCAATGTGTAAACAAAGTAAAAAGGAGAAAAAAAACGTATTTCTTAGTGATAATTGCATCTATTAACGATTGTGGCCATGGATATTCAATTTAAGGAGGGGTTAATTCAGAAGTACGCTAATGGAAAATTGGTTTGTAGCATTGCGAGTTCTGCCACCTAAATTGCTCCGTGTGATTAGCGGCATTGCAATGCAATTAAATTGTGTCAATTCAATTCAATTCAATTATTTGGTTTGCAACACAATGTGCGATGCGAAGAAACACAATTTGGACAACTGATTCACTTTGTTGTAACTGTATAACCGTTTGTCACTTCAAAACTCACCGTATTTCGTAGGTAAATCTGTAAATTTGCTTGAGATCAAACGACGAAACTTAATTCATTTCATGAAACGTTGCAACAGAACAATGATTCCCAAGTTAATTAAATTTTGGGATATTGTTTGGGGATAGTATGGGGTGTGGAATCTGAGTTTTCGACCTCGAGGACCCTGTACTAACTCGGGGAGGACCGAAAAACCTCGAAATTTTCGGACTTTTTTCGGTTTTGTTCGAAATGATCAAATCCACCATGAACTAGGAATTGACACCATTGAACAATTCATAAACAGAACTACCAAAAAAATCCTAACCAATCTACGTTTCACCGATAACATCACCATCCAGCAACTAGGCCGAAGTAATATACATACGACTCAAGAGACGGCTTCTCCAAGATTTACCAATAAACCAAAGTGATAGTGGAAGTGATAGTGAATAATCAATAAGTTTCGCATTGCTACAAACCAAACGAATTTTCCATTAGCGTACTTCTGAATTAACCCTTCCTTAAATTGAATATCCATAGCCACAATCGTTAATAGATGCAATTATCACTAAGAAATACGTTTTTTTTTTCTCCTTTTTACTTTGTTTACACATTGCCAATATCTCTTCACAAATTCACAAAACGATCACAAATTTATTGAAATTTGTACAGGACAACGTCTGTCAGGTCAGCTAGTTTAAAATAAAGAATAATAAGTAGCTATGTATAGTATACATAGATACGTTGAAAAATATGAGGCAAAAACCTGTATTTTTCTATTTTTTTTTTTGCATTTTGAGAAATTTGTTCCATCTTCCAACTGCTGTATCTCGGTAAGTATTGGGTCAACAAATAATTTTGACCAATCAAAATTGAAGGAAATAGCATGCTCTACAACTTTCTATAAGGGTGTTTTTCTCGAAAAACGCATGATTCAGAAGATATAAGCAAAAAACCGAAAAAAGTCCGAAAATGTCGTGGTTTTTCGGCCCTCCCCGAGTTAGCACAGGGTCCTCGAGGTCGAAAACTCAGATTCCACACCCAATACCATCCCCAAACAATATCCCAAAATTTCATTAACTTGGGAATTGTGTCCAGCTAACCCCCCTCATTATGTACCTGCCGACCGGACTATTACAATTACGTTTATATTTAAATCTTGATCTTCATTGTCATTGTGTTTGTCGTTATCTTTTTTATCATAAAGTAATATTAAACCATTATCATTCTACATCCAGTAATTTATTTCTGTATTTGTGAGATTTTGGTAAGCTAGTTTATTGAGGAAATAACTTTTTGTCACATTTGATTTAAAGGAATTAAAACATGCGATTCATATTCGGACTCCGAGTCAGCAAAATTTTATTAGGAAGGACTTTGTGGCAGCACTTCTGACTAGGAATCTCAACATTTATCCACGCCTCTCGAATAGAAATTAGGAATTGACCAATACAGGTTTTTTGGCCGATACCGATACAATCAAGGCCGATATATTCTCATTGCTCTTTCCCACTACTTTTTGACTACATGCATGCACGTGTGTGCCGCTGCTTGCTGAATTAAGGTGGAGTAATCCCCGACATACGAACTCATGCTTAGGTTTGTTTATGCAGGTGTCTTTTTGTCATTTCGTTTTAATAACGCAGTTTAACACAATCATTTTTACTTCTGGCGTATTAGTTAGTATTGTTAATAATTTCTGATGATGCAAGACCTTGAAATAGCATCGCCTGCTGGTGCAGTGCATTCCAGAAGCGAGGCGAAGCTGAAAGATATTTTGCTGCATGGTAAACACGCTTTATCCGGTGCCTGATATTTTTACATAATTTGCAAAAATTCATTTTTCAGTATTAGATAGTAGTTATATTTTATACTCTACATTGTTTACATTATATTGTTCATTTCTTATAATAAATATTAAAATATTAAATATTGAAATGAATTTAACAATTATACAAAACTTTTTCGGTAAAATAATTTGATCAACCTAATGGCATTTTAATGCATTGGTTGCACTAGGACGGTACAGTTTGGAGAAAAGAAACAAGTGGGAAACTAATCATCTTCACTGGTCAGCTCCAAAAAAAAATATCAGGGCATCTTGAATGCCATCGAATTAACCCATTATTTCCAATCCAATTATGGTGCTCCTACTATTCATTCCAGAATATTTAAATTTTAAACCAAATCAAGTCTTGTTTAAATTGTATAGTATTTTTTATAACCAATACTGTTCGCTGTGACAATTAAACATACCGCAGTTGGTAAACTTACATTCATCTATACCAGTGATTCCCAAAGTGGGCGATATCGCCCCTTGGGGGGTGCTGGAACGATCCAGGGGGGCAATAGTAGCCTCGGATGCATTTGGGGAGCGGTGAATGAAAATAAGGGGGCGGTGAACGCTTAAAGAAGAATGAGAAGAGAAGAAGATTTAGAAAAACCATTCGTACATATTTTATCTGTTGTGTACCATAGTGTAATATTTTCAAAATAAACACGAAATGCAAGTTACAGATTTATTTATTCCATGAAGACTATTTACCTTTATTAAATGTTCTTATTCTTCTTCATACCATTTATTACTTTATTTATTCAGTCTGTTTATTCTCAGTTTCTTTAATTTTACTTTATCACACCCTTTAATACACCATTCAGAAAGTAAATACCATTATAATAAAGGGCTTTTATTATTCAAATTTGCTTTTACTCAACATACACGTTACAAATTCAGAAAAGATTTGTTTATTTTAAAAATATCGTTTTCTCTAGCAATAATAATTTATACAACATTTCTATATGGCATATTTTATTATAACATTTCATAATTGACTTTTTCAGATAATCATTCGAGTTTGGCTTTCACTTTAGTTATTCCGATTATCAGTTAATACCTACAAATTAAAATCTAAGCTCTGATGTTACCAAACAACTATCCCAACTAAATCAACTTATATGCTCGAACCTTTTTAATAAACTATTCTCAATTTAACAGTAACTGTATCTAATGTATCATTCATTAAACAATTCTCAAATATTTATGTTGTACTTTTAATGTATAAATCCTTCCTTGTACTTTTTAATTGCTAATTAATTTATTCTTTCAAAATAATTTCCTACCTAGAAATTCTCTTATAGATAATTATCAGTCTCAAGAAGCTACCACAACAATATCTTTCTGTTTGTTCGCTTAAAGAATGTAGATTTCTAGAGGGCGCTGAGTAATTTTTTTTCTGAAAAGGGGGCGGTAGGCCAAATAAGTTTGGGAACCACTGATCTATACAAATAGCCTCGTTCAAAAAAACACCATCTAGAATTATTTTGTTTAATAACCAGTTACACCACTGTATACATTGTTTTTTGTCACCAAGATGAAGGGTTGGTTAAGTAAATTTTCTAAGGTTTGAATTTGTATCTGTTCAAAGCATCCCCAAACAAATTAGGCAACAAATTAAATGCACAGTATTTTATTTAAACACCATGTACATTTGCCCAGTAGAAATAATAAGCATCAAGTAAAACTAATATATGTTTTGTGACATAATAAGTGTCCAGTAAAAATAATAAAAGCTCAGTAAAACTTTCAGTAACAATTATAAATGTTTAGTAAAATAATAACCTTTTGGTAAAAATTGTAGACAAAGTAGTAGAAATAAGCGCCCAGGAAAATAATAAATCTTCAGTAAAAATTATAAATGTTTCATTCAAAAAATCACAGGGGCAGTAAAAAGTGTTATTTTCAATAAAGCAAAGCAACAAATTAAATGCACATCTATGGGGTAACGGCACTGGCCGAACCCCCCTCATGCTACATAATTAACATTATAACATTTACTTATTACTCTTGTAACGAGTAGATTGTAAATATGCAAAGTTGTTAATAAAAAAAAAAAAAAAAAAAAATGCACATTATATAATTGTTTTGGCGAAAATTACCTAACACAGATTACTACGCAAACATTTTAAAACCTTCCTAAATTCGAGTCATGTTGAGGGTGACCTCGAAATAAAGAAACATTATTCACGCTGTACGCAATGTAAACAAATATGTTTACGTGGTGTGCATTTGTTTACATCAAGGTCGGCTTCAACATGAATTGAGTTTAGTAATGTATACAAAGCCATAAACTTGAAAACGACAAGCTCTTTGTTCAACAAGGGATTACTATAAAAAAAAATTGTTATCTAAGTACAATCTTCCTGGTAGATAATGCACAATAGTAAAGTAAGTTTTTTTTCTATAATAACTGTCAAAGTGTTACAATGTTGATAGATATGTGAGTAAAATGCTTGGAAATTTTTATACCTCGTGTTGGTAGAACTTTTTCAAAATTATGGTTGTGTCAATTTTGAATGTCAAAGTTTCTTAATTTGAACTCTTGACAAATTTCATTTTTTTACATGGAATCAAACGTTCATTATGTTTATTTTCAAATATTGTAAGTTTAATAATTAATAAATTTGCAATATTTTACTATTACTATGCTGTTTGTTTTACCCACTATTATGACATATCTGTCAAAATGACAAATCATTTTTTTAGTGGAAAAAAAGAACTAAAAATCTATGTACCAACATTATTAAAACTAGGGACCCTGCAGAAATGCAACTTACCCCCTAGAAAGTTGACCTTGAAAATTATTATAGAAAAAAAAATGGACTTTATAATAGTATAAGTTCAAAATTCAAAAGGTTAAAGAGTATTCTGCAGAACTATTGTGTTCTGTGTCTAACATTACAATGGAAGAGCAGAAGTGTGGATTAAACTTATCTGGAATTACTATTTGATGGATATAAAATCTTTTGTTCAATCCTACTGTTGAAATATGTTTCCTACTTAGATACAGAACGAGAAAGCCTTTCTTTTGCTCGCTCACGTTGTTTGCTATGACAACGTAGGCGAAAGCTTTTTTCTATTTTGCGTTCGTAACAAAGCTATTAGAGCACCGAAAGTAGTTCGCTTATACCCTATTTGGGTGCTATAATAACCTGGTACAATTTACGTTTTCGAAGTTGGTAACATTGGATGTCACTTAAGATCACTTAAGCCTACATAGTATCCTCCCTCAGTCACAATCTGAATTTAGGCCTTCGCATAGTTGTATGACGGCGCTACTCGGTGTTACAAATGACATCATTGCAGCTAGTGAAGGTGGTAAAATAAGTGTACTAGCTTTGCTGGATTTTAGCAAACTTTTGACACCATTTCCCATCCAGTTTTACTATCAACTTTGCAGTTTATTGGATTCCGCGCCAGTGCTGTCAAGTTTATATCTTAGTTACCTGCATAACCGTTTGCAGATGGCAGTATCCCTCAATAGAAATATCGTAAGCGGTCTGCCACAAGGCTCTATTCTTGGACCACTACTATTTACAATATTCACTTCTACCATGCCTAAACTTTTAAAAACTTGCAAAATTCAAATGTATGCTGATGATACGCAGCTTTATGATTCCTTTTCGCCTGATCAAGCTCATCGTTCAATTAATGAGATCAATAGTGATTTTCATATTTTGGCTACCGTATTGCACAAACATTCGCTTTCAATAAGTCCTTATAAATCAGCTATACTAATATTTGGCAGTAAAAATGTTGTAAGAGATTTTAAAGACATTGTCAGATTCTCTATTGATGGTGTTGACATCCCTGTAGTTGACCACGCAAAAAATTTAGGTGTTATCATGGATTCCTCACTTAGATATCGCTTGCACATAAATAGTATTGTACGAAAAGCTTATATAAATTTAAAACTTTTATACGAGGGCCAAGCTATAATTATTGAGAATAAGACAATCTACTACGCCGTGAAAAACAAAACATACAGTATTATTTAGAGTAACTCTTTATCTGCCATTTAAGGTTTAGTTGTTGAAGTTCCGTTAGTTAGAACCCGAGTTGTTAATTTTTTACAATGGCAGTAAAATTAAAAAAATGGAATTAACCAAAGATCATTTTCGATTCATGATTTATTATGACTTTAAAAAATGTTTAAGGGCTTATGAGTGCAAAGAGAATTTCGACTCGGCTTTTAGTGAATATGCATCTTCGTTTGTTACAATTACCATGGTATAAAATATTTGAACTCGAAAGGAATTTTGTTCAGTATCAAAAAGGAGCAAAGCATACTCCTACAACCGTTACCGAAAAAAAATTGCTGCTGTTATGAAAATAATTGGAGAGGGAGATAAAGCCACTTATGAGGTAATAGAGCATCAACTCAAGATTAGATCCACAGCTGTTAACACAAACATACACCACCACCAACATTTAAAAAAAATATCAATCGTTTTGTGCCGCATTGGCTTTCTGATTGCTAAAAAACTGAGCATTCCAGAATTGGCCATGAAACTTTATTTATTACTATGTATTACTATATTACTTTTTATTTACTATTTGATTTGATTTTGTTATTAAACTAATTTCCGTTTTCTTTTTTATACAAGAATAAAGACGTTTATTATTATTATTATTATTTAATTGTTAGCTTCATAAAACAAACAGCTTGCAAAATAAGTTGTGAAAAATACATTTTGGTAGTGAACCATGAAATTGACAAAATTATAGATACTTCTATCCTTAATAACAACAAATTGAAATAAGTCAGCAGAAGAAAATGCTCTCACATTGCTGGATTGGGCCCAAAATATGAAACAGCAAAATGGCAACGTTATAAGGTGTCAATGGTGAAAACCATACAAAACGTGACAGCCAAATTAATATAGGAAAAATTCCACAATCGCTATAATATTCTTCTAAATCCACCACAGCATTATTTATAGACAGGCGTGCGATGCCTAGAATGCTAAAACGAGGACTTTGCAAGCTATTCCTAAAAGAGACAAGTAGTTCAGTTTCACTTACAGAAACAGAACATGCTCAAGTTATTAATATATAGAATGAGAATTACCCACGAGACTTACAACATAAATTTTACCATATTGTATCTGCAGAATTAGCATAGAGAGGTGGTGGAAGCTGCGAATTGTTTGATTGAAAAGAGTAATACAAATTGCCCCCCGGAAGAATTGCATACGATTCAATTTAAATAAATGGCTCGTTAAAAATGCAGGTAAAGATAAATGTTCTGTGCAACTTTTTTAAATTAAAGTCAGAAATGAATCCTGCAATAACAACAAACAGGCTATTTTTAAAGCCAAATTTATTGTGGAATACAGAACCTGACAAAGTATCACAATTCGCCAATTGAAAAGAACATAATTTCAAAATTGACAAAAACGGTTGATCAACAAGTTGGCTTTGACTTAACAATTACAAAAATTACTACGCATTCAAACAGATCTACTGCTGAGCATAAAGTTCAACAAAAAGAAAATTAAATTCGACGTATGGCCGTTTAAGTACTCGCTAACACTCGTACTCAAACAAGCTAAAACTTGTTCAGAAAATATCACTTGATCTACTATTTTGAGTTGATAAAGTAGCACTTTCACATCTGCTATAGAAAAAATAATGATTTGTTATCGATTTATTTAAGAACGCATCTTTCTGATTTTACCTGGAGACATGATGAATTTTTATAATTTTGTTTTAACACTATACCCTTACGTATATTGCTTTTACTAACTGCCCTTGCCTGATTGGCATCCGGCAATTACTAAGCACCACAATTTCGGGTTATTATTGGCCAAAATTATTTCGATATTATCCAGTCCTTGGCACAAATTTTATATTCGTTCAGTAAATTAACTTTTGATAAGTCAATGATCAACGTTCAAATGGCATTATCAAGGACTGCCATGGTTACGTCTTATGCCTTATGCCCAGCTAATCTCCCACATTGAAAATATCACCCAGTATTGCCGCGGAACGATAAGAGGTACAGGCACTGGCAATGTCTCTCTTATTTGCGTGTCCCAAGAATCACTTCAGGCGATACAAATAGTTTAAAATATACAGAGCTGTTATGCACGCACCACACGAACGTTGTTTCACAGGTCTCAAATGAACTGAAGTGATAGTAACAAATTGAAAGATGCCTCTAATAACCTACAGAGACCATTTATACAAATAAACTAAGTCATACTAAGCAAATTAATTATTTAATTAAATTTTTTAAGTCCTAAAGAATTAAAACGTTAAATTAATTAAACCACAGCAAGGACTAGATAAATGCTAGCTCCATTAATGTGTTTTTCAGTTATCACTATTTGTAAAAGTTGTACTGTTTTTCACTTTAAAAACAAAAAAAAATTGAGTTAACGTAATCTTTCTAATGGATAATTAGAAGTTATATTTGATAATCAACAACTTAAATGAAAAACAGCCTACAACATTTATGACGAAACTCACCTTGTAGGAAGCATTTTCCTCATCCTTGATACAAAGAAAGGCAGTTGTTGAAGAATTTTATATACAACAAAGGCTTGTTAGGTTACAAACGACATTGGCCATCAACTGGTTATAAAACGCAAAAATTGGAATTTTCAGAAGGCTAAAATTCAATATAATTTTAATAAAAATAAATTATCACAAACTATCATTCATACCTCTGATATTGGAGGGTTACTTGGAGTTACATTCTTCTGCAACGCTTTCATTACTGCACACTGGAATTACTGTGTCCAAATTTACTGTAAAACTTCATTTGGGATATGAATCATTCAGGAGATAGATGGTAACACAAATTTAATAAATTCAAGGAAGAACAAAACATTTGAGTCGCACTTGCATAGATATATACCCCCAAAACAATACATGTAACCCGCACGTGGAAAAGAAAACAGTGTTGTCATGTTTTCGGGTTGTCACTTGTTGAACAGCGTTGTCAGGTGACACGAATTCATGATTCCTGAAGAAAACAACTGGCTAATTAGAGATCTCTTAAAGGAGAATACGGCCCCTTCTTGAAAAAAACATTCGAAGAAGAGCCTGCAGTGTTCCTAGGTCGGCTATTTTGTTTTATTGTATTAAATGCACCTAAAATGCAGATTTATAGGTTTTTTTCGTTGACCGCTTGTTAATTTCAATATTACCTAATGAATTATTTTTCCTAAAAAAGGATGGATTAATAGACGTCATTAATACACTGTTTTTGATTAATACACTCTTTTCCATTAATTAACTGTTTTTTAAAAAAGGATAGATTAATAGGTCTATTAATACACTGTTTTTAATTAATACACTCTTTTTCATTAATTAACTGTTTTTGTGATTTTGACGTTTTGATATTTTGCATGGAGGTTAGTTGTATTAATCAAAATTTTCACCACAAAAAAAGATTTTGCAGTCAACGAAAAAATGTTGTAATCAACTCGTTTGTTAATGGGCGATTAATAATCTCAACTATTAAAGGCACTCACTCTCTATCGCTCGTTCGTGCTTTAAACAGTTTCGATTATTAATCGCCTTCATTAACACACTTGTTGGTTAAATAACTATTATCGTATACATATCTAACCAATTTTTAATTTACAAAATCTAGATGATTGCAGCGGAGGTGGTTCAGTGATCGATAGAGCCTTTGGTTCTAGACCAGGGAATGTGGGTTGAATTCTCACCGACTCCAACGTAGTGTTGCTAAGAAGTCTCCTTTAAAGAGAACATGTTCTTTTTACTTCCTTTTACGATAAAGGAAGTAAGTATTGGATTCACTCCAAAAATTCGAAATTAAGTTTTCAACAGATCTTCACGTTTTAGAGTTCCCTGAACCCAAAAAACATATTTTTGTTCATTGGTCTGTGTTTGTGTGTCTGTCTGTGAACAGAATATCTCAAAAACTAAATGAGGTATGACGGTGAAACTGCATATATAGGTTTTTTGTGCTATGTAGTCGCAACAGCAAGCTTTTGAAGAAAATCGCATAACCGGAAGTAGGTGTTTACTCTTGTGATTTTTCAGTTTTTTTCGATTTTTTCAAAAATGACTTTTTTCAAACTTTACATTTTTATTAAATTTTTAATGTGTATTGATGTGAGATAGGTGATTTTCCAGTTGAATACTTCTAAAATAGGTTTCTTTTGTTTTTTTCTATTTTTTTTTATTAACTCCTATTTAAAATAGAACACCCGGTATATTATTACATTTTTGAATTCAGCCTAAAATTTTAGAGAAAATCGTACGACACTCATTAATGACCAATAGAAAAATTAGTTCACGAGCCGTATCCAAGACAACAAAAAAATTTCTTGGAAATTTTTTGTAGGTAGACATTACTTCTTTTTAGGGTTTGTGTCGTTACGATTTTCTTACCGAATCTGCATTCGAGCATTAATTCATAACCGGAAATTATTTTTCGTGCATTCAACAACGTCCAATTTGCCCTCGCGTCCCGCTCGGGCAAATTAATACGACGTTGTTGGAACGCACTCAAAAAAATTTCCGGAAAGAATTAATGCTCTTATGAGATTATATGTGAAAATTTGCCTCTTGAACTAAGGCTCTATTTTGTACCGTTTTTGTAGAATTTGCAATTTTTGAAAATGTTTGACAAATGCTGAAAAATTAAAAATCAAATTATTTTATTCTCTGTCTTTTTTTATAGTATATACTTACTTAGATTGTTCTCTTTTTTCCGTCTGAAGTGCATAGAATATTTTAAAATAGATACGGTTGAGTTTCATTATGAATAAATTATTTAAAAAAAGTCCGTTTTCTTGCAATAGTTGGGCAAAATGTCAATACAGAAAGAATATCTTCCATGATCAACGGACAGTGGAAAAATAAATAAGTTGAACATTTCAACCGTAAATTGAGTGTTGCCTATAATTATAAAAATATGTTATGTTTAGGATTTTATAAAGAAATAAAAGGAAATGAGAAATGTTTATACTAATTTAGCAGTGTAGGTAAATATAGCGATACAGGTGATGAAAATAAAGAAGATGATAATTAAAGTGAATTAATTTTTTAAGAGCCACTTGATACTTGAATAAGTACATTTTTTTGTTTTTATACTACTATATTATTTTTGTATATACAGGGTCCGTCACAATTCGCTCCCCAGTGGTTTGTGTATTCTAAACTTACGAAGGCGAGCCATGTAAACAAAGATTCTAACAGTTCTCAGTGCTGCTTAAACCAGTTTCACACGGTGCGCATTTTACGTAAACGTCCGTTGCATGTTGCCGTAAAAATTACCGCACAACAAAACAACGCTCATTCCTCCTCTAATGTAAAGGCGCGTATAAGCGGTGTTCTTCTCTTCGAAACAGCCAACCCCAGAACGCCTTTCTAGCACGTGATATTCACGGACCACGTGCGTTTGTTTACCTGGCCCGACTTCCTAACTTGGCTGAAGTTTATGAGAAACAATTAAAAGAAAATAAAAAATACAAAAATCTCAAAAGAAATTTATCTTACAGGTAAATTAAAAATAAAACTACAAACGTTTACTTTAATACTATTTAATCAAACTATAGTAAAAAATGTCAATTTATGCAAAAATTATATTAAAAACTAAAGAAATATTGGTTGTGTAATAATCCCTCAAAAACAGGAATGACTATAGCTTTTGTTCTGACAATTGAATTCGGTAGGATAGTTTGATTAAACAGAATTAAATACAACAGTTGTACTTTTTGTTGACGATTTATTTGTAAAACGAACCATTTTTCAAGATTTGTGTATTCTTTACTTAATTTCCAATTTTTTTCTCATAGAATACATATTCAACCATTGGGGAGCGAATTTTGTATCTAATTATTTAAGAAAATTAAATTAAAAAAATATGTTCTCTTCTTTTGTCTTTAATAACACCTGGCAACTCTACTCCAACGGCCACATAAATTTAGCGCTGACTGCACAGCAGTTTCCCAAACCAGTTTTGGCAACGGTAGGGTCTTAACCTAAGGGGAGAAAGATTGATGGAATTCCTAGAGACAGAAATACTGTTCGCGATGAACACATTCTTTAATAAAAGAAATACACAGAAGATGGACATCGATATCTCCAGACAGGAAAACCAAAAATCAAATAGACTATATACTTTCCACAGATAAGAATATAATAGAAGATACTACAGTGATAAACCCAATAACAACAGGAAGTGACCACAGGATGGTAAGGGCACGATTAGAAATAGATAGAAAAATAGAAAGGAAGAAGCTATTTCGGAAAACTAATGTAGTTATAGATAAAGATAAACTAAGATACCTTAACACAGAATATCAAAATGAAATTACGGAGGAACTGCAGAAATATTCTAACATGCAGGAGAAGAATATAGAAGAAATAAACTGGATACTGACAACTACAATCAAAAAGGCTAGCATGAGCATAGCAAAACAACCAAATTCAAAAGAAAGCAAGATCAGCGAAAGCACAAAGAGGATGATAGAAAAGCGAAAAAAAATTGTTAAGTCAGGAAAAAGAAATACCGTCGAATACACAGAAATAAATAAGCTAATTCGAGGAATGGTTCGAGATGACATAAGAAGAAAGAAAGAAGAATTAATAAAAAAGGTAATCGAAGAAAACAAAGATATGAAGGGTCTACGAAGAACAACAATAGAAAAAAAGATCAGAAACCCATTAAAAAATAAAGACAACATAGAAACAAGAGACAAAGACGAAATGTTAAAGATTGCAGAAGAATATTACAGAGATCTATACAGTACAAAAATCGCCCCCACCAAAAGATCATCAACATTAACTCAGAAGACATGCCAGAAATAGACGAAACGGAAATAATCACTGCAATAAACCAGGCAAAAAATAACAAAGCGCCAGGTAAAGATGGCATAATATCAGAAATGTTAAAGGAGGGAGGGCACGACATCATTAAAGCACTAAAGATTTTATTTAATAAATGTTTGAACGATGGGAAAATCCCAGAAGACTGGTATGAGGCAAAAGTGATACTATTATTTAAAAAAGCAGACAACACGAAATTGGGGAACTAGTACAGTAAAATTGTCGTTTTACCTTAAAAAAATTGGCCGCGGCGATTCCTCTTGCCCAGTGGTTTACGGACATTAGACAAGTGTAAAACCAAAAAGGCGTCACCCCACCCCTTGCCAAACAGCCGCCATCTTGATGACAATTGAATTTGTTTTTTCTAGCGATCCATTGGTCGCACAGAAAAAGTTATTGAACAAAAAATATTGGAAATAAAATTCTACACATTTTTGATCAATGCCGTGATACCGAGAAGTTGGTATTTAAAACGGTAGAGGGCGACAAAGTTACCAAAAATCTGTTTCCGCCATTCTAGCGCGGTGGG
Source organism: Agriotes lineatus (assembly GCA_940337035.1). NCBI lineage: Eukaryota > Metazoa > Arthropoda > Insecta > Coleoptera > Elateridae > Agriotes > Agriotes lineatus. The sequence continues at coordinate 245,148 of CALNHX010000896.1, forward strand.
GGTGATTTTTTCCGAAAATTGCAAATGTGAAAGTTGTAGTGCTTGAAAAAATATACACGAATCTCTTTTAATAATGTGATTGATTTAAATAGTCTCCGAGTGACAGCCCTTCTAAGTCCGCGCAGCGCGGAGAACTGGAGAGATGTAAATTATTTATATCTCGCACTTATTATAACTAAGGAGATGCCATGTCTGCTATTTGGTTAACATAAAGAAAACCATTATCGCTCGTACTATTATCCATTTTTAATTAGAATACAATCAGGAAACAGCACTCGCAATCGTATTCACGGATTTTTTCCAAGAATTTTTCAGATTGCGTTTATAACAAGTTGTGAGCTCTTTTTTCAATAAAAGTTTTAGCAACATTTCTATCGTGGTCGATAATCACTCGGTTGTGTCCGAGGCTCTGAACCAAGACGAAGAAACAGCTCCAAAAAAGATAACGTGTCTGAGTACACTACAATATATCTTAGAGTTTATGCAAAAAGAAATTACTTTCAATATACGAACCCAGAATCAAATCATTTGGCACAGTTAAGATTTTTCCGGTATCTTTATTTTGTACCCACAAAAGAAAATCTTCTTGTCAATATTCTTACATCGTAATTGTAGACGTTTTTAGCCGTTATATAAAGCAGTTTTAACAATAACAAATTGCAAAAAGTAGTCGGGAAACACTAACTTTAATAAATATTATACACCAAGTGAATTAAACGTATGTTTATTCACGAAAAGATGTTGTGCTCACGAGCACGTAGTGCGAGTGAGATCATATCTTTGAGTTAATAAATGTTTAATTCACGTGGCGTATATATGTTTTTATTCAATTTTGACGAAATTTTAAATAAAAAATTTATAAAATATTCTACTATCTACTAAGATATAAATTTGCCCATTCATCGTCGATTTGATCTAAATTTTAGTAATTATATATTACACACTACAAACAGAAAGAATAATTGAATGTAAATATTTGTAGATAATAAAAATATGTTGTTCTTCATTGAAACTTTTTTCGTTCTCTAGTGAATTAAACTTTTTTAATTCTCTAGTGAATTAAAACACTTTTATTACACTTGTGGATTATAGACTGTTTATGAAGGTTATGGAGTTAATAATGTCACTTTAAACTGTCAAAATTGAATAAAATAAATTACCGTTTTATTTCATTTGGCCCAAACGATCAAATTATAATTTCGTTCACCTTAGCATGTTTTAGTTGAAGTGAAACAAGCTGTTTGTTGTTTAATAACATATAGACAGTCGGGTGTCTGTATTATTTTTGCAGAAATGGCACGTCGTAAAGCAATTGTCAATTTGTTGAATTTTGGTCATTCTTGTGGCAAAATTTACAAACAATTGCAATTATCATATTATATAATAAATATTACACCAGCAAATTTAAGAGCTTTACGGATCTGTGCCAAATGATATCATTCTGGGCTCATATACTCCTTTCCCATCATTTTAATTTCTTTTACCTATACCAATTTCTCGGTATCGCGGCAATGACCAAAACTGTGTAGAATTTCTGTAGGTTGTGAAAACCTATTCACATTGAAACTACTTGAGTGACGTGACGATTTTATCTCGCAAAAGAGAAATGGTTACTTCGCTGCGCCGGAATATATCGTACATTTCCCACGCTGCGCGGACTTTGAAGGGCTGTCACTCGGAGACTATTTAAATCAATACCATTATTAAAAGAGATTCGTGCATAATTTTTCAAGCACTACAACTTTCACATTTGCAATTTTCGGAAAAAACCACCCCCACAGAGCTAGAATGGCGGAAACAGATTTTTGGTAACTTCTTTGTTGCCCTCTACCGATTGAAATACCAACTTCTCGGTATCGCGACAAAGATCAAAAATGTGTAGAATTTTATTACCAACATTTGTTGTTCAATAACTTTTTCTGTGCGACCAATGGATCGCGAGAAAAAACAAATTCAATTGTTATAAAGATGGCGGCTGTTCGGCAAGGGGTGGGGTGACGCCTTTTTGGTTTTACACTTGTCTAATGTCCGTAAACCACTGGGCAAGAGGAATCGCCGCGGCCAATTTTTTTAAGGTGACGGGGTATTTTCCGACAATTTTACTGTACTAAACTATAGGCCCATCACATTACTCTCACAATTATACAAAATACTATCGAGAATCATAACAAAACGACTATCTACGAAACTAGACAATTATCAAGCAAAAGAGCAAGCCGGCTTTAGATCCACCTACAGCACCTACGACCACCTGCAGACCGTCAAAATATTGATAGAAAAGGCAATCGAATATAACCTCCCGCTGTACGTAGCATATGTCGACTACGAGAAGGCGTTCTACAGCGTGGAAACATGGGCTATTGAAAGGGCACTGCAAAAATGCAGAATAGACTATAGATATAATCAGCTGATACATAATATCTATCAAAATATGTCCTCTACAATTCAGCTTTACGAAGAAACGAACCCTATCCCCATAAAAAAAGGAGTTAGACAGTGGGACATCATATCCCCGAAATTATTTACCTTAGTTCTGGAAGAAACCTCGACTGGGAGGGGAAAGAAATGAACATAAACGAAGAACTACTGAACAACCTGAGATACGCGGAAGACCTAATACTGATAGCCAATAACTATGAAGATTTACAAATAATGTTACAACAACTAGATGAAAAATCACAAGCCGTTGGACTAAAAATGAACAAGAACAAAACGAAAATTATGACAAATAGACAAGAAGAAGAAAGAAATACAAGGGTGGGAAATAAAGTAATAGAAAAGGTCAATAAATACGTATATCTAGGACAAGAAATAACACTGACCAAAGAAAATCAAACTATGGAGGTGAGTAGAAGAATAAGGATGAGCTGGGCTGCATTTGGAAGGAGCTACATTTTAAAAAATAAAGCATTCCCCCAACATATGAGAACCAAAGTATACAACATGTGCATCCTACCCGTTTTAACATATGGGGTCCGGACATGGACATTTACGAAAAGCAACGTTGACAGAATGGCTAAACCCCAGAGAGCTATGGAACGAGCAATGCTAAGAATAAGTCTCAAAGACCGACGAACTAACGAATATGTAAGGAATAGCACAAAAGTCACTGATGTCGTCGATAGAATGGCCCGCCTCAAATGGAAATGGCAGGGCACAACGAGAGATACGCGGACAATAGATGGAACAACACAATAAATAAATGGAGGCCCTGGTACGGGAAAAGAAATCGTTGAAGACCACAGATGCGCTGGGTAGACAATATAAAAACAACAGGAGGTTTAGGATGGATGCGAACAGCACAAGACAGAAACCAATGGAAAGCTATAGAGGAGGCCTATGTCCAAAGTTGGAATACAAAAGGCTAAAATACAGAGAAATAGAGGGTCTTAATACCTAAATCGCATGTCTGTCTTCTGCTTCAGAAAAAGTTGTTTTCGAAGAGATGTCTGTATATGAGTCTCTGTCTTCTCTATAGCCCGGGCGGTTTAATCGATCAGTCCCAAAATTTATATCTTTATTTTTAATATAAATTCGGATATCCCAGTGATTTTTTGTTAAAATCGGGTAACCGAAAGTGGCACTTTACTTTTTTTTCGCTTTCCAGGAAAATTTTATAACTGTTTGATCAAAATAAAATTTGGTAGAAGGAAATCATGTATTGTGCAATTGTCTAGAACTTTTGTTTAAAGCGTCCGAAAGTACAAAAATTAATAACTCGAATAATTTTTTAAAACCGCTCTTCTGTATTACGTAATTGTCTATATATTTTTTATCAAAAAAGTGTTTTTGTAAGAAGTAGGTAGTGTTTACACAAACAGCAAAATTAGATTTTTTTTAAATTTCTTCAAGTCAATAAATAATAGGAATAAAAATGTATAAAACTGTTATATATTACGCAATTATCTATAACTTTTACCAAATAAGTTTTTTTGTTAATAGTTTTTGAAAAAATCGTAAAATTAAAATTTTACAAGCAATAAAAGAAAGGGGACCCGGACACTTCGCCCATCGATAACTTCGCCCATCGACCACTTCGCCCATCGACCACTTCGCCCACTCGTCTTTTTTAGTACCATATCGCCCAACCGGAAGTCCACTTCGCCCGATTTTTGATCTGTACCACATCGCCCAACACGACCACTTCGATCACATTTCCACGAGGAACACAACGCCCAAAAGGACCACTTCGCCCACATCTTCGCGAGGGACACAACGCCCACATCGCTCAAAGTTTATATAGACCCACAACGCCCACAACAGGACCACAATGCTCAAAATCTGTTCATTAGAACTGGGTTATTGCACACATACGTGGCCGGACATTTCACCTGCCGACCACTTCGCCCACCCGTCTTTTTGATCATATTGCCCAACTTTTCACGAGAGACACAACTCCCACCAGGACCACTTCGCCCACATCTTCGCGAGGGACACAACGCCCACATCGACCACTACGCCCATAGTTTATATAGACCCACAACGCCCACAACAGGACCACAACGCTCAAAATCCGTTCGTTAGAACTCGGTTAATGCACACATACGTGGCCGGACATTTCGCCTGCCGACCTTCGCCCAACCGTCTTTTTGACCATATTGCCCAACTTTTCACGAGATACACAACTCCCACCAGAACCACTTCGCCCACATCTTCGCGAGGGACACAACGCCCACATCGACCACTTCGCCCAAAGGTTATATAGACCTACAACCCCCACAACAGGACCACAAAGCTCAAAATCCGTTCGTTAGAACTCGGTTAATGCACACATACGTGGCCGGACATTTCGCTTGCCGACCACTTCGCCCACCCGTCTTTTTGACCATATTCCCCAACTTTTCACGAGAGACACAACTCCCACCAGAACCACTTCGCCCACATCTTCGCGAGGGACACAACGCCCACATCGACCACTTCGCCCAAAGTTTATATAGACCCACAACGCCTACAACAGGACCACAACGCTCAAAATCCGTTCGATAGAACTCGGTTAATGCACACATACGTGGCCGGACATTTCGCCTGCCGACCACTTCGCCCACCCGTCTTTTTGACCATATTGCCCAACTTTTCACGAGAGACACAACTCCCACCAGAACCACTTCGCCCACATCTTCGCGAGGGACACAACGCCCACATCGACCACTTCGCCCAAAGTTTATATAGACCTACAACCCCCACAACAGGACCACAACGCTCAAAATCCGTTCGTTAGAACTCGGTTAATGCACACATACGTGGCCGGACATTTCGCTTGCCGACCACTTCGCCCACCCGTCTTTTTGACCATATTCCCCAACTTTTCACGAGAGACACAACTCCCACCAGGACCACTTCGCCCACATCTTCGCGAGGGACACAACGCCCGCATCGACCACTTCGCCCAAAGTTTATATAGACCTACAACGCCCACAACAGGACCACAACGCACAAAATCCGTTCATTAGAACTCGGTTAATGCACACATACCTGGCCGGACATTTCGCCTACCGACCACTTCGCCCACCCGTCTTTTTGACCATATTGCCCAACTTTTCACGAGAGACACAACACCCATCATGACCACTTCGCCCACATCTTCGCGAGGGACACAACGCCCGCATCGACCACTTCGCCCAAAGTTTATATAGACCTACAACGCCCACAACAGGACCACAACGCTCAAAATCCGTTCGTTAGAACTCGGTTAATGCACACATACGTGGCCGGACATTTCGCCTGCCGACCTTCGCCCAACCGTCTTTTTGACCATATTGCCCAACTTTTCACGAGATACACAACTCCCACCAGAACCACTTCGCCCACATCTTCGCGAGGGACACAACGCCCACATCGACCACTTCGCCCAAAGGTTATATAGACCTACAACCCCCACAACAGGACCACAACGCTCAAAATCCGTTCGTTAGAACTCGGTTAATGCACACATACGTGGCCGGACATTTCGCTTGCCGACCACTTCGCCCACCCGTCTTTTTGACCATATTCCCCAACTTTTCACGAGAGACACAACTCCCACCAGAACCACTTCGCCCACATCTTCGCGAGGGACACAACGCCCACATCGACCACTTCGCCCAAAGTTTATATAGACCCACAACGCCTACAACAGGACCACAACGCTCAAAATCCGTTCGATAGAACTCGATTAATGCACACATACGTGGCCGGACATTTCGCCTGCCGACCACTTCACCCACCCGTCTTTTTGACCATATTGCCCAACTTTTCACGAGAGACACAACTCCCACCAGAACCACTTCGCCCACATCTTCGCGAGGGACACAACGCCCACATCGACCACTTCGCCCAAAGTTTATATAGACCTACAACCCCCACAACAGGACCACAACGCTCAAAATCCGTTCGTTAGAACTCGGTTAATGCACACATACGTGGCCGGACATTTCGCTTGCCGACCACTTCGCCCACCCGTCTTTTTGACCATATTCCCCAACTTTTCACGAGAGACACAACTCCCACCAGGACCACTTCGCCCACATCTTCGCGAGGGACACAACGCCCGCATCGACCACTTCGCCCAAAGTTTATATAGACCTACAACGCCCACAACAGGACCACAACGCACAAAATCCGTTCATTAGAACTCGGTTAATGCACACATACCTGGCCGGACATTTCGCCTACCGACCACTTCGCCTACCCGTCTTTTTGACCATATTGCCCAACTTTTCACGAGAGACACAACACCCATCATGACCACTTCGCCCACATCTTCGCGAGGGACACAACGCCCACATCGACCACTTCGCCCAAAGTTTATATAGACCTACAACCCCCACAACAGGACCACAACGCTCAAAATCCGTTCGTTAGAACTCGGTTAATGCACACATACGTGGCCGGACATTTCGCTTGCCGACCACTTCGCCCACCCGTCTTTTTGACCATATTCCCCAACTTTTCACGAGAGACACAACTCCCACCAGGACCACTTCGCCCACATCTTCGCGAGGGACACAACGCCCGCATCGACCACTTCGCCCAAAGTTTATATAGACCTACAACGCCCACAACAGGACCACAACGCACAAAATCCGTTCATTAGAACTCGGTTAATGCACACATACCTGGCCGGACATTTCGCCTACCGACCACTTCGCCCACCCGTCTTTTTGACCATATTGCCCAACTTTTCACGAGAGACACAACACCCATCATGACCACTTCGCCCACATCTTCGCGAGGGACACAACGCCCACATTGACCACTTCGCCCAAAGTTTATAAGACCCACAACAGGACCACAACGCTCAAAATCCGTTCGTTAGAACTCGGTTAATGCACACATACGTGGCCGGACATTTCGCCTGCCGACCACTTCGCCCACCCGTCTTTTTGACCATATTGCCCAACTTTTCACGAGAGACACAACTCTCACCAGGACACTTCGCCCACATCTTCGCGAGGGACACAACGCCCACATCGACCACTTCGGCCAAAGTTTATATAGACCCGCAACGCCCACAACAAGATCACAACGCTGAAAATCCGTGTTTTAAAACTAGGTTAATGCACACATACGTGGCCGGACATTTCGCCTGCCGACCACTTCGCCCACCCGTTTTTTTGACCATATTGCCCAACTTTTCACGAGAGACGCAACTCCCACCAGGACCACTTCGCCCACATCTTCGCGAGGGACACAACCCACATCGACCACTTCGTCCAAAGTTTATACAGACCTACAACAGGACCACGACGCTCAAAATCCGTTCGTTAGAACTCGGTTAATGTACACATACGTGGCCGGACATTTCGTCTGCCGACCACTTCGCCCACCCGTCTTTTTGACCATATTGCCCAACTTTTCACGAGAGACACAACTCCCAACAGGGCCACTTCGCCCACATCTTCGCGAGGGACACAACGCCCACATCGACCACTTCGCCCAAAGTTTAGATTGCAATGGTATGTCTAATTAGTGTGTTCTCCGCATTAGCTTAAACGCGCACAATCGAAACTCTGAAATTAGGTCAAGTGTTAACCAAGATGGACGCCGTTTGCAAGACAGCGTCAAATTGAATGATAAATATCGTGAAATTGATCAAAGTCCTATCGGTAAATATTTGAATTAGGCTGTTTTCCCGGCATTAATTGTCTTTTGTTTCGGATCTTGAGCGGGCACGTTATTTCATTTGTTTTTATAGCGTCGGTTTTTGGAAAAACATAACCTCAACTTTGATTATTGCAATTTCCGGATCTATGGCTTTTCATAGATGTTTGATATGCCTGGGATCGACTTCCTCAGGTCGTACTCTTGCTTTATGGTAAGTTTCAGGCTTCTAGCGCCAATATTTTCTTGTAAAACTAACCAGTCTGCGGCAATCTCCTTGAATGGCGTCAAGTGGCCGGATCTTCTCCTGGGGTGCTGGGATTGACGTGCCGGACTCCTATACGCTGGACGGACGTGCAGCAGTTGAAACCCCGGGCTCAGGAACCTCTTTCTGCCTGTGACTCAAGATCGTAGGCTGGGATGGGTATGGCTAAACTCTCGGAGACGTCAACGGTGGAAAAAAAATTTTATATGAGGGAAATTGAAACCCACACTTCCAATTGTAGCCACCTCTTCTTCTCTGCTCCAATATTGTCCGGAAGCATGTCCATCAATATGAACATCTGCAGTTGTGATGACAGATCTTGGAGCACTGTCATCCACAGCAGAAATGCCCACTTCTTCTTCTCTGCTCCAATATTGTCCGGAAGCATGTCCATCAATATGAACATCTGCAGTTGTGATGTCAGATCTTGGAGCACTGTTATCCACAGCAGAAATGCCCACTTCTTCTTCTCTGCTCCAATATTGTCCGGAAGCATGTCCATCAATATGAACATCTGCAGTTGTGATGTGAGATCTTGGAGCACTGTTATCCACAGCAGAAATGCCCACTTCTTCTTCTCTGCTCCAATATTGTGCGGAAGCATGTCCATCAATATGAACATCTGCAGTTGTGATGCCAGATCTTGGAGCACCGTTATCCACAGCAAAAATGCCCACCTCTTCTTCTCTGCTCCAATATTGTCCGGAAGCATGTCTATAAATATGAACATCTGCAGTTGTGATGTCAGATCTTGGAGCACTGTCATCCACAGCAGAAATGCCCACTTCTTCTTCTCTGCTCCAATATTGTCCGGAAGCATGTCCATCAATATGAACATCTGCAGTTGTGATGCCAGATCTTGGAGCACCGTTATCCACAGCAAAAATGCCCACCTCTTCTTCTCTGCTCCAATATTGTCCGGAAGCATGTCTATAAATATGAACATCTGCAGTTGTGATGTCAGATCTTGGAGCACTGTTATCCACAGCAGAAATGCCCACTTCTTCTTCTCTGCTCCAATATTGTCCGGAAGCATGTCCATCAATATGAACATCTGCAGTTGTGATGTGAGATCTTGGAGCACTGTTATCCACAGCAGAAATGCCCACTTCTTCTTCTCTGCTCCAATATTGTGCGGAAGCATGTCCATCAATATGAACATCTGCAGTTGTGATGCCAGATCTTGGAGCACCGTTATCCACAGCAAAAATGCCCACCTCTTCTCTGCTCCAATATTGTCCGGAAGCATGTCCATCAATATGAACATCTGCAGTTGTTATGTCAGATCTTGGAGCACTGTCATCCACAGCAGAAATGCCCACGTCTTCTTCTCTGCTCCAGTATTGTCCGGAAGCATGTCCATCAATATGAACATCGGCGTAAATGGAAGGAAATGCACAGTAGGTATGTAAAATCCAATAACAAATCAAGGGACAATAGCTTGGGTCGGTAGATTAATATAAGAAAAAGCGTGGTCCATGGAAATAGCGATAGTTGGCGTAAATAGATAGATCAAAAAGCACAGTAGAAAAATAAACACATAAAACACAAACAAATTGCGATAGACGCACACTAGCGTGGTTTGATAAGAAGTAATGCCACGCCTGACGCCACTCGCTGCTTGCACGTAGCCAGCGCCCATAAGCTGCGCGCAAACATCGCGCAGCTGACCGGAGTTTTGACGCCCGCGCGGGCGCCGAACAGAAAATGATGACATCAAAATGGCAGATGGCACACATGTTTCCTCTGAAATACTAGTCTGCGTATCTGGAAAATCTCTAACCGAACTTTTTGAACATGCCCCAAAAAAGTTTATATGGTGTTTATCACCATCTGTCAGATAACTTTTTCCACTCTCAGTGTTACTATCAAAAAATTGTGACACTGTAATTAGTTTCAAAGCGCTTATTGCTTGTAGAGCAGTAGGATTGTTATTTGCGTGCCTTCTAAGAACCGAAAATACGTTTCTAGTGCATATTGACTAAATCGTGAAGTTAGGACATATTTGTATTTATTTTTTGTTAGTAATTCTTCCGTTATCTGAATCGCATTTGTGGTAGTAAGAATTATACCTGTTTGTATAGGTTTCCAAACACCGTTTTCTATTTTTATTGTGTGTATTAAATCAATAAAAGCATTTAACGTTGAAAAATTCTGTGATTTATTTTTATTTGGAATTGATGCTTTACGAGTTCTACTGTTCAGTGCTTCAAACCACGTCCGTACTTTTCGTAGAAACCATGCAGTAGTTAAGACATGATTACTCATTAAACCTACTTTAACTAGAGTTTCAATAGCTGCAGCAGTAGTAGTGCTAAATATGTATGCAGCATATGCAACATTCATTTTATTGTACGTTGTACGGTTCAACACTTGTTCCGTGAGGTTTGGTCTTTGTTTATTTACTAATTGAATAATGTATTTAAAATTGACAGTATTTGAACTCATCTTCTCCTTTTCCACCACGTTTTCAGGTATAGGTATATCATGTGTCATAAGAGCAGACCTTAAATTTTTTAGAAGGTGAGGAGGATCGGCAAAAATATATAAATTTTCTTGAGTTCTTAAAAGATGAGCAGCAACATTTTTGTTTGAATATCTATCTACATAAACTCCCAGATTTCTCCAAACAGCTTGATTTTTCGAACCCATATCACTAACAAGTCCCAACACTTTATATCCCACATTTTCCACCTGGATAACAATACGTTTGACTAAATTAACTGTTTCTTCGTTATTGGCTTGCTTACTGGTGACATGATAAGCAATAATTTGTTTCCAATTGGAATTTAGACCTCTCAACATAAACACAAATAACTGGTTTCCTAATTTCTGTTTCGTCGCGTCTCTTTGCGTTGTAGAATAACCCACATATGAACCAGTGCTTCTACCATATTCTAACGATTCCTTAATTTCCATTTCGTCCATCAGCAGCAAACATTCGCTTTCTGACTCATGTTGCAGTTCTCTTTGCCTATCGGCTAAAAGTGCAAGCAGTTCCTCGAGCAGGCCGGAGTTGAAAGACAACTTTTGAAGGTGTCGACAAATAGTACTATACGAGGGTAAACACAAATGCACACTTTTTCTTGAATATTTGTAACCCTTCCATCGAACCGCAAACCTAATCCGAATTGCCTTTTGTATTAGCTGTGGTGATCATTTACAAACCTAGTTTCCTCTACATAAAATTTCTTTTAATTCTTTATACAAAAATGGATTATTGTTTATCACGTTTTGAAGCTGTTTAGTTTTTTTCTTAAATCTTTGCAACTCCTTTTCAGTTCTCCATAATTTTTGTTTCCCTTTTTTTTATATAGTGTTGCTTGCCTCAACTGATCTTGCAGAGATGTAGTTTTTTCTACTTCAGAAAAATTTGATACGTTAAAAAAGTTGGAGTTTCATTAGGTTTCAATTTCTTTTTACCATCCTGACGATTATTTTCATATTGATTTAGTTCAAAACATTTCTAGAACACAGAAGACACAACTATAATATCTGTTGGGCACTTTTCTGTTATTACCCAGTCTGGTGAATGTTATCGTATTTGGAATAGATAGATGTATAATAATGAAAAACTCTTACCTCACACACTCTTAAATATTTTGTTGGCTCGCATTGATCGCGACCACAATTTTTAACCCAAATTTCTCGCCTTTTTTGGCCAGCGGGAAAACGAAATAAGCGAAAACCATGTCTTGACTGGTTAGTGCAGTTCAAACATGCACACCCTGGCATTTTGAAATCCTATAACCTCAAATACACACAAGCGGTGACGTTTGTCAGTCTAATTGTCAGTGGGCACCAAAATGTCGTTGTTGGGATGACCTATATTTCTAAGTATACTACGAATATATTTACAGACCTTGGCTGTATTGTAAACTACCATAACTGAAACCGGTTGTAAACTTCATGCAACACCTTAAAGCACCACGAACGAACGCCAATGAAAAATGTCAATGTCCAAACATAACACTGCACATGTAGCTAACAATGCTAACATCAACTAGTTAAAATAACTAGCGCCAAAATAATGACCACTCAAAAACGTTCGATTATTTCTAAAGGCACTGTATATCTCTACGCTCAAATTTGCCTGAAAATGGCGGCCAACAATCGTATGGCCACACTGTCATGTATACAGTGTGTCCAAGATAAGGAGGGCCAGTATGGGGATCTCGGTAATGGTAAGAGATACAAATTTGGTTAAATGGAAAGAAAGTTGCGCAATTAAAGGACTAAAAAAATGACGTTCAGAAATTCTTGATATGATTTTTCGTTTTTGAATTATCTCAAAAAAACCGAATTTTTGGATATTCTTTTTTATTTTTTTCTGGCGTTAATATTAAAGTTAGAGCGAAACTGATTAAACTTGTTTATAGCAACTTTTAGTGGACTTAATGATTACGTTATCAATTTTTTTATCCGACGTTTCGTCTTCGAGAAACCATCATCAACTTCATTTTTTTAAATACGGTCCTGGTTTTTTGATGCCAAATTTGCAAAGCCCTTGTTACTCTGAATTCAACAATGTGCCACATATTATGGTTTAATTACGTTTCGAGCTTTTTTCTGATCATCATCAGAAAATTTTTTAGATACGGACCTGCATTTCTCATAATTTTGTAAAAATAAGTTCATACAGTAAGTTACGCCTTTTTACATGCCGTTAAAATATTAAAATGCACATCATAATGTCATAATTCTGATACATTAATTTAATAACCAACCAATAACTATTAACAATAAACAAAAAAGAAATGAACAAAAGATAGGCAGAAAGAATAACAAAACGAACATCGAAACCATTTAATAGGTATTAAATTTACAAAAGGTATTCAAAAAGGTTGCCATCATTCTCTATGCATAAATAACATCTAACTGTAGAATCTAAAACATTATTCAGCAATACTGGCGTTATACTTTGAAAGGCTTCAAGAACCAATCTTCTAAGTTCTTCTTCTATTTCAAAACGTTAAATACCTATTACATTGTTTCAAGGCTCGTTTTCCCATTCTTTCTGCCTATCTTTTGTTAATTTATTTGTTGTTTATTGTTAATAGTTATTGGTTGCTTATTAAATTAATGTATCAGAATTATGACATTATGATGTGTATTTCAATATTTTAACGGCATGTAAAAAGGCGTAACTTACTGTATGAACTTATTTTTACAAAATTATGAGAAATGCAGGTCCGTATCTAAAAAAATTTCTGATGATGATCAGAAAAAAGCTCGAAACGTAATTAAACCATAATATGTGGCACATTGTTGAATTCAGAGTAACAAGGGCTTTGCAAATTTGGCATAAAAAAACCAGGACCGTATTTAAAAAAATGAAGTTGATGATGGTTTCTCGAAGACGAAACGTCGGATAAAAAAATTGATAACGTAATCATTAAGTCCACTAAAAGTTGCTATAAATAAGTTTAATCAGTTTCGTTCTAACTTTAATATTAACGCCAGAAAAAAATTAAATAGACAATCCAAAAATTCGGTTTTTTTGAGATAATTCAAAAACGAAAAATCATATCAAGGATTTCTAAACGTCATTTTTTTAGTCCTTTAATTGCGCAACTTTCTTCCCATTTAACCAAATTTGTATCTCTTACCATTACCGAGATCCCCATACTGGCCCTCCTTATCTTGGACACACTGTATAGTCACTGCAGAATTCATGAATATTTTAAAGATTAGCGACTTTCAACAGTCCCGAGTAAAGAGACATTTAAATGTAACTTGTGTAAACACCTGGCTCATCATCTGACTGCCAGCATTTTCCTACTCCGTAATTAGGTTGAACATATGCTTCTTCTAGGAATGTTAGAGGTTTTTTGTTCGTATCTAGTTCTCCGTTTTCTTCTATTTTCCTTAAATATCTAGATCGCCACTCTACAATGTCACTCCTTTCCATTAGAGTTCCTAAATATTATATAGGAACTCTACTTTCCATGAGTAATTTTCTTTTGTCAACTTTGTCTTAGAGTCTTCCTTGAGTTTCTTCTTCTGCGGAGATGTCAAAGAAGTGGTGCCTGGAAGAAGTAAGGACTAAAGTATTAACCTCATTAAGATTTTTAATGACAATGCTGAGAAAGAATATTGTTATTTTTTATGTATTACCTGCTGTAGCATACTCCTTACGAAATTTCTTTATCAGAGACGTTTTCCAGTTGCTGCGGCTGCTAGTTCTGTAGATTGCTCTACCGAAAATATTAACGTTCCAGAAGTCTTCTGTTCATCAAAACACTTTATGACATTTGCAATTATACTTCTTGTTTCTGAATGCACAGGCTTTCTTGCTGTCTCTGAATGCACAAGCTTTCTTATATATAGCTCATTGTAATCTTATGTAAAAAGGAATTTAGTATTACATAAATATATAACTGCAACTTAAGGTAGCATTTTAGAAAGCATTTAATACTTAAGATTTTATGTTAAATAACGAAGCCGCCCAAAATTAAACGACGAATAGGTAAACAATAACAAAACTAACGAAGAAAAGCAATACTAAGAAAAATTAACAAAGAAAAACAAAAACTAATGAACAACAGCACTAAAAAAACCTGTAAATTAAACACTTGTATCTGACGCAATAACAGCAATAGCGAAGTGACATTTGTTTTTTGTTTGAATGTACCTCTCCGCAAAGCTTGCACTTTATTGGTTCTTTAGTTCCCCTTACCTACTGGAATTTTAGATTTAGTTCACATATTTTCCGGGGCTTTTGTGTGCTTGGTGGTATAATTGTGGCCCCATCAGTATAGTACTCTTTGGTAATACTAATGAAAATGCAAAACCTACCATTATATTTCAAAATTGTACGATTAACTGCCAAACATTTAATGCAAAATAATATCGAGAGATCAAAAAAAAAACTGTTCCTCTGCAGGCTGTGGAATGAAAAGTCATGTCTTTACTTGTGTCAGCTGAAATCCACTACATAAAATCGTTGGTCTCTTTGTATCTTTGTTCGCTAGCTCCTCCGACGATACTCGACCGATTAAGTTGTATGATGGCTTAAAATGTTGCTAATTGTTAGACTTAGATCGTAGGCTGGCTTTTATTTTCCAAAAAGGTTTTAATTAGATTGTGTAATTAGCAAAACTAAGCGTAGTTCAAGTGATTTATTATATAGCACTAGAGCAGCGCGACATTCAACAAAGTTCCGTGGCTAGGTGGTAGAATGTTCGCCAGTCAGGCGGGCGGCCCGGGTGCGATTCCCGGTCGGGAAAACTTATATTAATGAATCTTTCCTAAATTTGCGAACCGAAGCGTAACTCGGGTGATTCACTAGTTAAATAATACTGAAACGTCATTTTTAGGAGCAAAAGACAAAAGTAGTTTTGAATTGCCGGCTTTTAAATTCAAGCTGACATGGATTGTTCTGTAATATCGGGTATAGAGTAATAAAAGTGGCGAATTTCCTGCAGTCAGTCGTAAGGCTGATTTGAGTTGACTTAATACCACCCCTCTTGTAAGAATTCTATAATGTAACAACATGATCATTAAATGTTGGATTTATGGATTGTTTGGGCGCCTATGCCTCACCTCATTCTGTTAACAGCAGAGTTGCAACTCATCCGTAATCCGTAAGATAATTTACGAACTACAATCCTGTAGAGGCCCGAAAAAATGCTACGTTTGACAATGTCGATTATTGTTTCCATTTGTGCATTTTTTAACTTGGTGAATAGTGAAGTCTTGATATTTTTTAGTAGACATCTGACATTTTCAATTATAAATATGTTATTTTTAATTCCTTTATATATTGGCGCAAACGTGGAACCAATCATTACTCCACTAATCACGAAGCTAGACGTTCATTGCGCTGCTCACAATCCATATCGGTGGGATCTTTTAAGTTCCATTAAGTATTTTTAAGTCAACATTTTTATAGAGCTTTAGATATCACAATAACTCAGTTAAATCAAAGATTTGAATTTATGCTTCAAACGGCAAACCATTTTAGTTTTTTAATGCAGCACTGTTATTATTTTTATCATTACCTGTTTCGGTCGCTTCAGCTGAAAGATGCTTCTCTAAATTAAAAATTGTCAGAAACAGTAGGCATGCACCAGGAAACATTGGAAAACCTTTCTTTATTGTTCATCGAATCGAAGGTAGCTGATAAAACGTAAGTGCAAGAGGTTATTACAGATTTTGCAAACATTAAGGCCAGGCGTAAACGCATTGCTTAAAATCTCGTTAATTTTTTTTCCCCTTTTAGTTAAGACATTGTTTTTTAGTGCCTAATCTTATTATTATTATTATTGCTGTTTTTGCCACTTTATTTTATTAAGGACCTATAAGGGGCCCGCGACAAATTTTCGCGGGGGGGCCAAAATCTGAAGTTACGCCACTGTGCATGCAACATATGACACTTATTTATATCGAGAGATCCAAAAAAAGCTGTTCCTCAGCGGGCTGTGGAAATTCAACGTATGAATAATGTGTTGGTGACACTGTACGTCAATGTCCAATTCGAGGTTAGCAGGTTAGGATTTGCGTCATTTTGTGTCATAATTGACGGAAAACCTAACCTGATAACCTCGAATTTGACACTGACGTACAGTGTCACCAATATATTATTCATACGTTGAATTTCCACAGCCCGCACCGTTCGGTCGTCTATCTAACTATTGGCACAGTCGAGAATCCTCTTTGTATTAAACAATAAATGAAATTCTCAGCTCTTAGCGTCTCTTGTGTATGTCTTGACGTCTTTGTCTGGTTGGTGCGCGTTTCAGAGCAGGTACGTATAAAACTAATGATAAAAGCCAGTAGCTAGTATTTTATTTTAGATAAAATGGATATGAAAAAGGTGATAATGGACTTTCGTGAATTCCAACGCGAACGAAACAGGGTCAAGTTATTACAGAGAAAGATATCGATCTTTACGGGCGTGACATTCCAAAGAGGCGAAAACCCTATTGTGTGGAATGTTACTGTTAAGGTGCAGCAAGGTGTTGCTGCCGTTATCTTATTTAGGAGTCAAAACCATTTTCATTTTTACCTGGAAGATACTGATATAACGTCATACGATCATGTCGAACAGGAAGCTACCTTAGTGCTAATCATATACAACGGACTAGAGGGAATTACATTAGAGTTTCAAAATGCCCAGCAGAAAGAACATTTTATAGTGGTTCTAAACCAATTCCTACAATGTAGATGAGAAAATACATATATGTATACAGTAGTGATGTAAAGTTTCGGTACTTGTCACTATTCGTTACTTTTCGTTGTAGTATTCGTTACCGAGTACTTGTTTATTCTAAAGCCATCGCGCGTCGCAACCAGCTCAGATCGAGTACCTGAAAGTTGAGCGAGAGTATCCGTTGGTTTCAGATGGCGTGTACTCCCGCACACGGAGCTGCAAAAGCTGACATAAACAAACAAAACTGAATGCTTACTTCCTTATTTCACAGAATTGAAGATTAGGTATTGTTCTGTGGAATGTGGAATTAAATCGTCTAAAATCAAAAACCGACAAATCCACTTTTCTCTGTTTGCCGTAAAACGTGAAAAACGTTTCTGATGCTTATTTTACTATTCATTCCAATAAAATCGGGTCCTAGACGAAATATATGAAGCATATATGGAATTCTAATCATTTTGGCTCCTTTGCCTATACACCAGACTAGGATATTCACTTTTAAATGTTGGAGTTGTCGGGTTTTGAAACTAATATTGTGACTTTTGCAAGTTAGTTGTTGTTTATAGCTAAATTGTAAATGAAAACAGGACCTTTATAAATTCAAAAGTTTATTGAGAACGCAAAACACCTCCCTACTCATAGCCGCTAGCAATATAGTAGATATTAAATATATGGTTAAAACAAATACTCTTTGGTTAAACTACAGCGTTGAGTGGACAAATTATTTGTTCACTCAACGACTACAATAACTGTTTTAAAAATAAAAAATGTAACAAATACTTTTGCAAGTTGATATCTGTTACTTCGGATCTTGTCAGGTAACAAGTACTCTTGGGCACTCTTTTAGTTTACACCCCCACCTACACCTGGTTTACGATTTTTCTATTTTGCTTAAATGTGGGGGTGTAAACTAAAATAATGTTTACGGGCAACTTATTTAGTTTACACCCCACTTTTTTCCATTGTTTTGTATTGAAGCATTATGATTTTAATTGCGAGATTAGGTTAGGTGAGTTTAGGTTAGGATAGGATATGATAGGATAGGTTAGGCTAGGTTAGGTTAGGTAAGGTACGTTGGCGTGTTGTGCCTGGTGTGCGCTCACGGCGGTAGGTGGCACTGGTGGTGGATTGGCTGGTTACATTCTCTTTGCAAATAGCAGAAGTTTATAAACGTGAATAATTTGTTTTACTTAATTTTCAATAAAAAGTTTTGGGTGTAAACTAATTTAGTTTAACATAGACTATAATTTAGTTTACACCCCCACATACAACTGATTTCTGAATTTTCTATTTAGCTTAAGTGTGGGGGTGTAAACTAAAAAAGTACCTACTCTTGTACCAAATAGTTACTTTTTTGACATCACTAGTATACAGTGTGTTCCAGGATTGATGTTACAAGAGGTGAGATGGATTAAAAATTTTTGAATTTTACTTTAAGATTGCAGGAGAAGGTCCTGCTTGGTCTGAAGAGAATTTTAAGAATATTTTCAGTTTTTGAAAAAACAAGACGTCCTTAACAGTGAAGCAAAAACTATTTTCTTTTCAGGAATTTGCCCTTTCTGTTCATGATACGGCAAAATGTTACCAAGAAAAGTTGTTCAGAATGATAAATTATGGCCCTATGCGATGGCCCCTGCGGGTGTTGACGCAATGTGATTTCTGCCCAGTGCTCTGAATGTCAACGTGAAGAAATTCAAGCAAGCGCGGGAAACTGCGTTTGTCACTGTCACATTTTGCTCCCATTAATTTCATTTTTCCTGTAGTTGAAGGTCCTAGATTGGGAATCTAGGGCCATAAACGGACGGACCATAATTAGAACCACAGGGTCCATCAAAGGCCGACGTTAATTCGGGGAGTTAGTGAGTTGTTAACTTTCTAACCTTTCCCCGAAAAATTCCCAGGCCCGTTTAAAATTATGAACAATGCTAGACGTCAGGAGCTGCCACTGCAAGATCCTGATCCTGGTAATGAAACGGACCACGTATTATATTCATCACCGCATACAGCAACTTCACGTAACCAAAATGCACTAAATGCTGCCGTATGTGAAATCTGTCATCGTGTCTTCCAAACGAAAAGAGGACTTAGTGTTCATAAAAGAGCAAAACACCAGAATGTAAAGGATAACGAGCTTCCAATGCAACAATCTGACCAAACTAGTACACCCTACCGCTCTTCAAACTCACAAAGGTTAATTCTGTCGCAGAGAAAACAGCTACGATACCAAAATATACTAGATGCTGCTGCACAGTTTGAATGCCATAACTGTCACCATAAATTTAATACTAAAGAAGGGCTAAATGTGCATGAACGATCGAAACATCTAGTTATTCTAAACGAAGAATTTATACTGCACGAGGTACAGCGACATCACCAAGTGATAGTGAACGAGGAGCCTGTAATGCAACACAATGGCCCTATAAATGCATTGACATGCGCAATGAATTTGCAAGATTTAGTTCCACTGCAGGAACACACCTAAATACAATAAATGCTACTGCTTGTAGTGAACAATTAGATGTAACGAACGAAGGCCTTGCAATGCAACATTCTGGGCTTGCTGATGCATCGACCAATGCTTATGCATGTCAAAAATGTCACCATAAATTTAACACTAAAAAGGGGCTAAAGGTGCATGAACGATCAAAACATCCAGTTATAATAAATGAAGAATTGTTACTGCAAAAGCTACAACCACAACACAATAATGGGCTAGATAATAACTTTCCACATTCGCAAAAGTTGGTTCTATCGCAGAGTAAACAGCAACGAGGCCTACATGATGCTGCACATTTCAAATGTCAGGAATGTCATCGTAGTTTTCAAACCGAAAAGGGATTAGATGTACATAATAGGTCGATACACTCAAATGTAATAAATAAAGAGCCTCGGAAGCAACTATCAGACTCCGCTAGTGCATCCAACTTTGCATCAAGTTCACAAAGGTTAGTTCCCTCACGTAGACTTCTGCCACGACACCTAACTGCAATAAAGGCTGTTGCAATTCATAAATGTCAAATCTGTCACTGTACATTTCCGACAGATAATGAGCTATACACGCATAGAACATTGAACCACACAGTGATAGTAAATGAGGAGCTTGTAGAACAATATCCAATCCCTATAAATGCATCGAAATACGCAATGAATCTGCAAGAGTTGGTTCCACTGCAAGAATCGCAGCCACAAGGCTTATAGATATTAACGATACAAGTTTGATTATGAGCATCTTAACGAAACGAGTTTGATTGCCACAACGAGGCGGTGAGCCGAGTTTTGCGGCAATCAAACGAGTTTCGTTGTGTACCATAAGCAAACGTGTATTGTTCAATATTTTATCTTCATCAATAAACTCTGGTTCACTGTATAAAAAGAGTGCGGTAATATTCATTACCGCACCGAGTGCGGTAATATCTGTCCATTACCGCACTGAGTGCGGTAATATCCATTACCGCACTCAGTGCGGTAATGAAGCTCTAACGATACTAAAATTAATTTGGTTAAGACGCTATAACAACACGGATGAAGATAAAATACACTAAATGCTAGTGTTTGCATTGAACAATTAGATGTAACGAACAAAGGCCTTACAATGCAGCATTCTGGGCCTGCTGATGCGTCGACCAACTCTCATGCATGTCAAAAATGTCACCATAAATTTAACACTAAAAAGGGGCTAAAGGTGCATGAACGATCAAAACATCCAGTTATAGTAAATGAAGAGTTTTTACAGCAAAGGGTACAACTGCAACACCCTAATGGACTAGATAATAACTCTCTGCAATTGCAAAAGTTGATTCCATCACAGGGTAAACAACAACGAGACCTACATGCTGGTGATACATTGAGCTTGAATTCACAAGAATTGGTTCGGTCGCGGAGATCACCGTCACGGCACATAAATGCGCTGGATGCGGTTGTAAATCTTGAACTTCCAGATTCTAGTGAACCGGTTCCGTCACGGGAATCACCGTCACGGCACATAAATGCGCTGGATGCGCTTGTAAATCTTGAACTTCCAGATTCTAATGAACCGGTTAGGTCGCAAAGATCACCACCACAGCATGCGGCTGTAAATTTTGAATGCCCAAACTGTGAGCGGACATTTAAATCCAAGATTGGGCTGGGAGTGCACAGGAAGTCGAAGCACCCAGAAATAGTAAACGAAGAGATTACAACAGCAACACTGACAGCCGTATTCATAGTCGTTCGCCAGCGGCTCGCCGGCGAGTCGCCGGAGTTTCGTTATGAATAGTATGTTGGCGGCACTGTACGTCTACATCAAATTCGAGGTTAGCAGGTTAGATTTTGTGTCAATTTCTGTCAAAACTGACGGAAAACCTAACCTGATAACCTCGAATTTGACATAGACGTACAGTGCCGCCAACATACTGTTCATAACGAAACTCCGGCGACTCGCCGGCGAACCTCTGGCGAACGGCTATGAATACGGCTGTAAAGGTGAGGTGGAGTCAAGAGGAACTCAGTTTAATGGCCAGAGAAGAGGCTGAAGCTGTGTTGACTGGGGTGGCTTTTCTTAACCAGCATTTGTTAGATAAGGAGGCGCCCAGACTATCGTCAGATGGTCGCTACAGCTGTAGAAAGCATGCGACAAGTGGAAGAATCGGAATCTTCTAGCAGTGCGGATGGAAGTGTCACTCCGGTTAATAGTAGCGACAGCAATGCAAGTGCTCTGGACTATTTATTGGAGGGTTTGGATACCAGTAATCAACTACTAGATAATAGACAATCAACAGGAGATCCCAGAAACAGCTTCCATGATGTCATTCTGGAATTGATAAATCTCATAAATGAAACGGGCATTGACGACTTTAATGCTCCAGCCCTTGTGGCAGTTGCAGAAGCTTTACTGAGAGGGGATAATGTAGTATTAAGTATCACCAACTGGCTTCAACTAACCTTTCCCAAACCAACTGTCCGTAAAACACAACAAAACTATAACGAGTTTGCGGAAAAAAGGAGCTATTAGTAGGAAAAAGAAGAGAAGACAAGAATATGCGAGTATCCAGACTGGGTGGAGGAAAGATCTCAGGAGAGTGGTACAGGAAATTCTTGGGGGTGGGCGTAAGCATATATTGCATTCGTTTGACGAACTAAATACATTTTGGACGAATATATTTGAACAACAGTCACACCCATACCCCGAAATTATCCACCCTCCTATTGTTAATGGTGCACTAGATTATCTATGGAAACCAATTACATGTGATGATATTATAAATACAACATTACCATTAGCATCTTCACCTGGTCTGGATGGCATCACCACGAGACAATGGCGGAGAGTACATCCTCCAATTCGTGCTCTCCTATTCAATATTGTTATGCTGGCTGGTAGCTTCCCACCAGAGATGCTGCAAACAAAGACTGTACTTATTCCTAAAAAGTCTATACCAGAAAATGCAGGCGAGTATAGGCCAATTTCTGTTGCTTCTGTTGTTGTTAGACAACTACACAAAATCCTAGCAAAAAGGCTCACAGGTGCCCATCTCTTCGACTCCCGTCAGCGAGCGTTCACATTAGCAGACGGAATAATGGATAACGTGACAATCCTGGACGCTGTAATATGGACTGCACGTAGCAACTTAAGAGAGGTGCACATGGCTTCGCTTGATATTACCAAAGCATTCGACACGTTAAGCCATGATGCCCTCTCAATGATTCTACGAAATTATGGGTTACCAGTGGGAATGCAAAATTATATCAGAGAATTGTATAGAAGACCTACGACTAGAATAGCAGCACAAGGGAAATTATCCAATGAAATAGCAGTCTGTAGAGGCGTGAAACAAGGGGATCCATTATCACCGCTATTATTTAACCTTGCAGTAAATACTATACTAGATGCAATTCCGGAAGAGGTCGGCTACCAGCTAGCGAATACGAAGGTTAATTGTTTGGCATTCGCGGACGACTTGATCTTGGTGACGTCTACTTCCTTTGGTTTGCAGCAGACTATCGACCAGGTGGAACAGGCAGCTGCTAGTATGGGCTTTACAATCTCGGCTCTGAAGAGCTCTACTTTCTCGATGGTACCTGCAGGTAAGGCAAAGAAGATGAAGACTATTACACAGTCACAGTTTCGACTATCTTCTGGGCCGCTTCCTGCCTTGCAGGTTCTTGCCAAGTGGAAGTACCTTGGTCTGGAATTTGGTGTGGAGGGTATTTTGTCGATTGAGATTGAGCTGGGGCAGATGCTTGAGAATGTCACAAAAGCTCCACTTAAGCCCCAGCAACGTCTGGAAATATTAAGACCATTCCTGATCCCCAAGATATACCATGCGTTAGTCTTGGAGAGAATATCTTTAGGAAGACTAAAGGCACTCGATCGACAAATCAGGAAAGTGATTCGTTCATGGCTACGTATTCCTCACGATACACCAACGGCGTATTTCCACTCGGCGGTTCGAAATGGTGGAATGGGCATCCCAGCGTTAACTACACTCATTCCATCTTTAACAATAACTCGCCTCAACTTGGCACGTGAATCTAATCTACCTGCGACCAGAGAAGCACTTGCTACAACGCGGCTCAAGAGAAAGTTGCGATGGGCGAAACAAGTGCTTCGTAAGATTAAAATAGACCCTAAAAAGTGCAATGTTGAGGCGAGGAAAAAGTTTTGGGCAGATAAGCTGTATAATTCCGTGGATGGCCATGATCTAAGGGAGTCAAGTTCCAGCTCCCTTTCAACATCTTGGATCGGACAGCGATTTAGTGGCATCCCCGGTAGGGACTATATACAGTTTCATCGTGTACACATCAACTCCCTCCCAACCAGAGTTAGAACTTCTAGAGGTAGGCGCCAAGACCGGCCAACTATGTGCCGTGCTAGTTGTGGTGCCACCGAGACAGCAGCGCATGTTATCCAGTGCTGCTGGAGAACTCATGGAGGGAGGATAAAAAGACACAATGCACTTTGCTCTACTTTAGTGTCTGGACTGAGGCAAGCAGGATGGAATGAGTTGGTGGAGGAGCCGAGATTGCAAACTCGAGCTGGAGTACGCAAACCGGATATCATTGCAAAGAAAGACAATTTAGGAATTATCATTGATGCACAGGTGGTGTCGGCGACAACCCCTCTTGCAGATGCACACACTCGCAAGAGGGATTATTATGCCAATGACGATGAAGTTATAGACGCGGTGGCAGAGCGCCTACAGGTAGATCCAGCAAATATCGCCACAACTACCTGTACCATATCATGGAGAGGGGTTTGGTGCCCCATATCACATCAGGCTCTTAAAACGGTGGGCCTTCCTGAAGGATTGTTGGCAGGCTTAACAACTAGAGTGCTGCAAGGAAGCCACACAAATTTCTCACGATGGAACAAAATGACAGGTAGACGGGGTGCCCGTCAATTAGTGGAACGTGTTGGTGTCGGATAGTTTACGTGGTCCTAATGATCATATGATCAACGGGGTTCGCAGGCCCCGTAATTTATGTAGCTAATACTGTATAATTTTAGTTGTATATATAATAATGTAGACTATTGTATCTGTGTGGCTATATTTATTATGTAATTTGCCAATGATTAAATACTTAGCCAAATGCCTCGTCATCTAATTAGTGACGCGCATGAATGGATTAACGAGATTCCCACTGTCCCTACCAGCGATATGTGTGGTAGAGAGCTTGCTCTCGAACGGTGACCCGTCAAACGTTACATACACGGGTACTACGGGCGGTCAACACCAAGCCCCACGCATCGAGATATCCGGCACCTCGGTGTCGGGTACCGCGAGCGTGGTTGACCAGTGCGGAAGGACTCGTAGTGGCAATGGTACCCAATATGCTGGGAAAGGGGCTCCCGTTTCGGCGGGGGCTAATGGGCGGCGACCCCATAAGTCGTCAGAGGTTGGATAGGCCTCGACCGGACCGGTGCCGGACCTGCGGCATCGGTAGCGTCCCGCCTGAGAGACCGAAAGGTACGGAAGGCGGGGGACGTTATGCTTCATTGCTAGGTACGTCTAGCTTCACAAATGTGTGTCCCTACCTACTATCTAGCGAAACCACTACCAAGGGAACGGGCTTGGAAAAATTAGCGGGGAAAGAAGACCCTGTTGAGCTTGACTCTAGTCTGGTACCGGAAAAATTGTATTATTAAAAATAACGGCTTGATCTAAGTAGGTAGAACTTCTGAAATTTTGTATAATAGGACTATAATTTTTCATTCTGAAACACCTTTTTTTAGTAAAACTTTGCCGTATTATAAACATAAAGGGTAGTTTACCTGAAAAGAAAATACAATTTAATTTGTTTAAACTAAAAATAATGGTTTAATCTAAAGAGGTAGATCTTCCTGACATTTTTCATAGGGCCATAATTTATCATTCTGAACAACTTTTCTTGGTAAAATTTTGCCGTATCATGAGCAAAGTTTACCGAAAACACTACCGACGGAAAGTTGACCGAATGGAAAGTTGACGGAAAGGAAAGTTCGCCGAATGGAAATTTGGCCGAAAGGAAAGTTTACCGAAACACAATTGACCGAAAGGAAATTTAACCGAAATTCTAAAATCCTATGTATACACGGAGCGTGACATTGATTCTACAATTACAACTATTTCAAGTGCTTTTTATGTTAAATGGTGCTACCTTTAAAAAAAGGAAATGTATTCCTTTGTGTTATTTTTAAGAGACCATGTATAATTAATGTAAGAGCATTTTTCATTTATTCTAAATTTGCATTCCACCTAGAGGATAATTAATGCAGGTCTCTTAATTTATTTTAAATAGGTATTATCTGCTAGTTATTACGAAAATATTATATTTAATTACAATATAAGCGAAATAACTTTATTTTTCGTTTATTATTTGTTAAGTGGTGTTCTGCAAATATTAGATCCACCATGTACAGGGGGTTCAAAATTAATTTTAAATTTTTTTAAACTACAAGGTTATTTTTCTAACCTTGCGTTCTCACCTTATCCAGGCTAAGGACTGAAAGCAAAATACTGGCGTTATTAAAAGTCTGAAATGAATTCCTTTGTCACTTTTGTTTTTGTTTTTGGTTTTTTGTTTTTATTTTATTTTGCTATCGTTTTTTTTTTATTTTTAAGTTTTCATTTGTATTCAAAATTGTAAGTTAGTAACTTATGATATACGCCACGTAAAAAATCGTATACAAGGTGTAACAAAAATGTGGGCCATTACTTCAGGAGCGTATTCTATTCATCAAAATGATGAAAAAAGTTGATATAAACATATGTCCAAAAATGAGTCGTTTTCCTGTTACAAAAACCTGACAAGTAATGTCAACACTCTGAATAATTAATTTTTTGTTTGTTTATTTGATGGAAGGCCATTGATACATTTTAACTTTCTTTGAATGGTAACTGATATCACCTCCATGGATAAGTTCTTGCATATATTACAGACCAATCCAATTTGATTATCTTCGATCACGTGTGTCAGTTTGACAAATCCGATTACACTTGAAGTGAAGACGACCCTAGAGTGATTGTCAATCACCATGGAAACTACCTAATTAAAATTGAGTAGTATCCTATGGCAAGTAAATAATGAAGTGTAAATAATTCTTCATAAATTATCTTAAGTTTCAACACAAAAATGACTGTAACAGGAAAACGACTCATTTTTGGACATATGTTTATATCAACTTTTTTCATCATTTTGATGATTAAAATACGCTCCTGGAGTAGCGGCCCACATTTTTGTTACACTCTGTATATCTTTTGGGTTGTTATTTGCAACACTCGCGCTATTCTCTCTGCACAATCTCTGTACTTTTTACAACTAGATGGACCTTCTTTATAACTAAACACTTCACTGTACGCTATGCTTATTTGAGAAAAGTAACAATTAATAAATAATCAAAACAACAACCCTTCTTCTAAATTCAACAGAAGATAA
>CALNHX010000897.1:0-36717 GCA_940337035.1 Agriotes lineatus
AATTAAGCAAACAGGGTAGATATCACTAATTTTTATTATACATTAAAATCTCCTACAAAAGGGGTGGTGTAATAACTGTTTTCAGTGTCACAATAGGTCCATTATAAACGCAAAGTAGAAAAAAACTGTTGTTAAATACCAAATTCACTTTATTAGCTGTAAGTTTATTTTTATTCGACAAAAGGTCTACTGTGTATGAATTAGTCGGCCTGTTTCCACAGTTTATATTATTGTAGCGCGACTCACAATCAAAAAGGGAAGCATATATATATATAAATATATAAGTTCTAAACTACATATATCAGATCCCCCGGGGATTCAGTGGTAATGGTAAGGCATCCGACTTACAAATGGAAAGGTTTCAGGTTCGATATCATTCAAAATCAAATGTCAAATTTTGACATTTACATGTAAACATAGTTTGTCAAGTACTTGTGAAGTTAAAAACCAACTCCAAGTGCGAAATCAGTCCTTCTCAAGACTACGCCTGATGACGAAAGCAGAATTAGTTTCCGAAACGTCGCGCTACAATAATATAAACTGTGGAAATAGGCCGACTAATTCATACACAATGAGACCACAGTTACAAATCGACCAATAGCATCAAAATTACACTGACTATTTGCTAGTAGCTAATTACACTGACTATTTGCTAGTAGCATCAAACTTACACTGACTGACTATTTGCTAGTAGCTGATTGCAGCGACTATTTTTCGAAATTGTCAAAATCCAAAAAGAGCTATTTTTCGCAAATAAGATAAGACTTCAATGCGATTTTTTAGTGTTATTTTTAGCTAACTGAACAATATCAACGCCAGAAAACACCTATTTTTTAACTTTAGCTAAAAATGAATTTTTCAATTTTTAAAATATTTTTCAAAATTTCACATACAAAAACTTAATATTAAAGCTCAATTTTTTTTATGTGGACACTTTAAAAATTTGTAATTGGGAAAAATAATATAAAATATTAATTCCTCCTTTGAATTTTTTATTATTTACCGAAAAGTAGTATGTTTGCATAATATATTCGTTTTTTATGGAAGGTGTGTTTTAGGAGAAATATTTTTCAATTCTAATTACTATCTATTTAAATTGCTTCTAGCAACTTTAATCTAGCCCTTTTAATGAATTACTGTTACAAAAATCCTGTAAATGATCTTTTACAGTTGTCTAAATGAGGAGATTCTTCTTTATCCAATTACATGTTCTAATGAATTTCTGCATTCAAGAATTAAACGAAATTTGTCAATTAGAGATATAAAATTTTCCGATTTAAATAATTAGATAATAGAAAAAATATTTATTTTATCACTTTTTGTGTTTTTCTTATATTAGTAATTAATTCATTGTTATTATAGTATTTTTTTTTAATAACTTCAGTGAGCAGTGACTCTAACTTTATTCTTAAAACATTAAACTACTCTTTCTAGGAAACTACCTCCTCTTAAAATATCTGTATAACTATTTAAAACACCCTGTATGTATGAAATAATTTTAATCAATGGAAATGATCAATAGATGGATAGGAAATAGGTATTTAGGTAATTGCAAAAAAATTGTTTGGCCATGTCGAAAAATAAATGTTTTGCTGCTACTTGTTTTATGTTAAATTTCTCTGGCGTGGTAACGAAAAAGTACCTGCTGAACTTGCTGTTCGAGAGTATGGTTGCTGCTTATCTTAATCTCTTTACCCCCTGCTGTCAACTGATTTGTGACGCTCTCTTGGACCCTTAGACATATGAAGGTTGGTTATTGCCACTGCATTTTCGCAGCAAGAAACGATTTCAGGAATGAGTGAACACTGACCTTGTATGCGCCATCTGTGATATTATAGCTAAACTTTTACTCATAAATTCGTTCAACAAACATGGCGGAGGCCCTTTAAAAAAACTTATTTTCTGGTTTTTGTATTTGTTATTTGCAATATTTTAGAAGAACGTACTGAACTACAAGGTGAATAGATTCCATTATGTTAGAATCTAATGTATTACCAATAATTTTACAATTCTAGATGCCAATAACGGCAAAAATCATGAACAAATCATAAATCCAACTAGTGGAATCTATTGAATAATGTCTTCTCTTTAAGAAAATAAATTTAGGTTTCCTTACTTTGCTATATTTTGGGTAAAAATCAGAAAATAAAATAGCTTATGTGGCGCTCTCTTATAATGTGTCTTGAACTAAGATTTCGCAGTGCGCGTCTTAATCCAGGAAGCCGTGCCGTTAACGCTCGAACTTAATGCAAATTCCAGCAGATGGCAGGGTATGACATACTCTCTCAGAGCCAGTAGATATAGAGAGTACCGCCATTCTTTGATCCATGAAAATGCCGCTATCGCCGCCATTTTTGTTCCCACCAGCAATGACTGATTGAGGTATGTCTAAAATTTTACTTGAAATTGGCAAGACTGTAAGTCTATGTCAAATTCGAGGTTAGCAGGTTATATTTTGCGCCACCAGTTTGTGTCAAAACTGACGCAAAAACTAACCTGCTAACCTCGAATTTGACATAAACTTACAGTCTTGCCAATTTTAAGTAAAGTTTTGGATTGCCAACAAACGTCACGTTGACGGAATTCTGTGACAAACCTCAAAGTGACGCATATGTCAGAGGAATAAACATGGCGGACGTGGCGGTACTCTCTATATCTACTGGCTCTGTACTCTCTCAGAGCCAGTTGGCTCTGTACTCTCTTAGAGACCCTGTATAAAAAGTAAGATAAGAGATGGGACAAGTGGAACCAGTTTCCAAGGATAAATTGATTAATTGCTATGTTTTTGATAGAATGTTTCAAGACGTTGCCATTGCCATTAACCCATTAACCTAAAAGGACGCATTTCTAAATGTCAAATAAATTGATTCTGATATTCATAAAGTAGGATAGATATTGCGGATTGTTTCTAGTTATTAATTGCTCATCTACATTTCATTACAGTTTCTTTTTAAGTCAAAGACTCAAATTTAAAATGAATACTAAAACCGGTGTGAAAGAATGGCACTACACTGGATGAAGTGCAAGCTGGCTAGTTCACATAAGTAAGTTTCTCGTAAAATGTCACATTGACTTTGAAAAAACCTGTAATAAGTGAAAAGTTTTTTACCCTACAATTATACCTAATAGTTCAGAAGTTTAACACTAAATGAACCATGAGCATTTAACTTCAGTTATTGTTATGTGCCTTTTAATGTCATTCCACTCAGATGGTAATAACTTTTTTGTTGTGTTTTAAATTTCGGATTCATTTCCACTATACTTTATTGTTGAAGAATTTGAAAGTACAGAGCCACACATAAATTCCTTCTATTTTGCTGAACAATATTATATTGATTTTCTGAGTATGTTTCACTCTCACAGCTGTACAAGTGGAATGATGATTGCGCTGCGTTATATTTTAGTTTCCTAATTGGGATTTTGTCAGTGTATAGTTAGGAACCAGTCTCGTGTAAAATTTTCTTTGCATAATCTGTACGATTTTCACACTTTAAGTTCTTAATAACATACCTTTCTATCAATATTCACATAACAGCGTCGTTTTATAAAAACCTAAGCACAGTTTCTTACATCCACCTGCTAAAAAGCCAATCATTCATGTTAAATGTATGAACAATGATGCAAAAGAACCTGATTTATCTATCACACAAAGGAAATGTCACTTGTCATTACAGCATAAATTATAAATTGTTACGGTATTAAAAGAACTTTACGACACCCACCCAAGGTGAGCATCGCACCACGGAATCAGTCCTGAAAAACTGGCACACTTGCCCTGAAATCGGTTCGAAATAGGCTAAAAGGCCACGGCTGGGACGCTCAGGGAGTCGGGCGTGAGTCACACGATACGTTCTGGGCAAGCGTGTGGTGACATAATATATACAGGGTATGTCAAAATCATGAGGGCGCCACCAAGCCTGTCTTAACCCGGCTAACCGGGCCTGGACGGTTAGACGGGAGCGAAGCATGCAAAATACTCCGCCAATAGGATTACTCAAGAGTTGCAAGGTCAGATAACAATTTCGGGATTGCCTTATGCAAGGATTGTAATTAGGTGTCAATCCGACCGCGACTACGCAGCTGTCTCACCCACCTGCACGCTCAAAGCTCCCTCGTTCCGTCGTACAATAATCAGTACAATGAAGGGGGCGTCTATCTGTAACAGAACATGCACAAGTCGAAACAAAACAATAGTTCCCTTAACTAACCAATCATGTATTGAACTTCGGGTTACAATGGGGCGGCAGAGTGCGTCGCCCTATATCTATACTTAGACTATAATTAAGGGCACCAGCTGGCACCCGCGCTCTAAACTTAGCGACAGATGTTGAACAGTAGTGAACAGTAATGAACAGTAATGAGTAGTAATGAGTACAAATATGCTGGCGCGACGCCTTATGCAGCGGACAACGAAGATTAAATTAGCACTCGCGATATGGACAGTCTGCAATTCTGAAGGAATGCACCAATATGCTGGCGCGACGCCTTATGCAGCGGACAGCGAAGATTAAATTAGCACTCGCGTTCACAGCGGTAATCAGGTTAAAGACACATACCTTAATGCGTAGGCGGCGAGGGAGCCTGGTACAGTTGAGTTGCGACAGGCTGCAGTCGTAGGTGGCAGGTACCTTCGATGTTACAACGGCTATAGGGATGAGTGCACAACCGCCTTAATGACGACGTGAGACGCGTCCAGGACGCGTACAACGGGACGACGAAAAATGGGCCACTTTCGTTCTGCGGAACAGATCCTCGTAGGTCGAGATGAAGGGGGCACGACCCCTTACTTACGGAAGCAGGAACTGGGCTCCAAACACCCACGCTACGCCGAAGACAATTCGAAAAACTCCGACTCACAACCACCACACGAGCGTTCTTTGCAACGGGCTGCGGACAACTGCCCTTAAGGCGAAACAGTTTGTCACATAATTGCTGAAGCAGCACTTGACGGGAAAAAGGCTGACGCCCCCGCCAAGGGCGGGAGCGTCGCACGAACTCACACACTATCCGACCACTTGTTCGTTCGACGGCTCTCGGCTGAATGCCCAGAGGGAAGCGTTGGCAAAGGTCACCTTGATCGCGTCCCCACGTGACTAAACCTCGGCAGCCAATCGCGGGGCGATAAAATGAAACAAGTTAATGCCGGCACCGATGGCATCACGCCTCAACGGCGTGCTTTCTAGGAGATTCGGAATTCGGAAAAACGCCATCAGAGGGGAGCTCCAACCGACGAAAAATACTGCTTTTGGAGCTAAATATGTGCGAAATCGTGATTCTGGAATTAGGCGATGGAGCCAAATAAAGAACTAAAAGGGTTTAGCATACGGGCACGCTGCCCTAAAGCCTAGGGGGCTATTTAAAATACCAATATGACCTGAATCAAATGTGCGGAAGATAAGATTGAACCCGCGCGCAAAGATTGAAAATGGTTTCAACACAGCAACAAACTGCCCCAAAGGCGTGAAATGCAATTAAGCATCTAAAACAGCAAAATGACTTAACAAAATGTCAAACGGCATTAATCATTTCAGCCATGGAAAATGGTTCTAACCAATCCGCATTGATCATCTGTATTTCCCGTCTCTAATCTTAATATACAGGGTCTCTATACTCTCTTAAGGTCACTATATCAATACGGTACCGCCATTAGTGATTTTTTATATCTCTCCTTGTCGCACAATTTTCTCCAACTGGGGATAAAAACACATAACCTAACAGATTCCTCACTTTACAAGTGCCATTACACCAAAAAGAAAATCCCCAAAAACTAGTGTCCTCCCTATTGCACTTGGGAAATTTGTATTTGTTATCCTTATCTCACAATTTTCTCACATTCTCAAGCGAGGAATGGAATGGCGGTACCTTATTGATATAGTGACCTTATACTCTCTTAGAGTCCCTGTATATATTAAACTAAGAGTTGGGACATGTGCGATGCCCGTTTTTCATTGGTTGGATCCAATCTCATGGAGTATATGTTTTTACACAATTTGACAATTCGTTTTTAAAACTGAATAACGAAATATCCAACTTTATTTGCTGTCACTATGACAGGCTGCTCAGTTTTTAATTGTAAAAATAGAACAAATCAGACATTTTATTTTCAGGGTTTCTCAAAAAATCAACAGTGAAATAAATACTGGAAGAAGAAATGATTAAGTACAGATAGATCTCCTAGACCAATTGCTAACAAACTTTCAGTAGCAACAACATCCATGAGCTCCAAAAGATTGTAAGAAGGTATTAAGTCGAAGTTTCAACTATACTAAGCTTTTGCTGATTAATATTTTAAAATTTAAACCATAACATTTTGAGCAATAAGCTGGCAAGAGAAAGAAACCAAATAGAAAATTTTGATAATTTCAATCCCGATCAAATTGATGCTATTCGGCACAAAACCAACTGCTTCATTCTGGCAGCGTTACTTCTTAAATTTACTTGTGGAACCAATGGTTATTAAAGCTACATTTACCATATATCCTTTCGTTTGAACATTAAATAGAAAACTAAAGTGTTTAATATTTAAAAGTGGAATTTTACAGGATGTATTTACAGTTTAGAGAATTAAAGTAAATTATATGAATCAAGTACCTATAATTACCCTAGACAAAATGAATTTGAAAGAGTAAATAGATATGCTGCGTATCTTCTGATAAATTTGTTGGACGGATTGTTCTCTCGAATCATACTGTGAACTGTGATGGCTACTCGTACTTTAGTGTTTATGTTGGCTTGAATTTATAATCGCTGGAAGCATTTAAAGTTTCTTCATACCTAATATGTAATATGCTTTCATTAGTAACTAATAAATGTTAAAAATAATAATGTCAAATCGAAGAATTTATTGACATGCCTCTTGTCACACAATATTTATTTGTCAAATCAAACAAAACTGAAGGTTAACAAACAAAAAAACTCTGATGAAAAATCAAGTGGTTTTTGACATTGGTTCCACATTTCCCAACTCTTACCTTATTATATATAGGGACTCTATACTCTCTCATAGATATACAGGGTGTTCGGATAATAGGGAACCATACATTGATGGTGAGTTCTACACATTAAAATAATAAAAAATATACGGTACCCCCCACCCAAGAAAAGCGCCTTTTCGTGCTTTCCAAGAATACTTCGATACTCAGCATCACTCCGTTTCGCTAATACAATGAAATGCTATAAAATAGTTATTTATAAAAAAAAACAAAAAAAAAATTTTTTTGCCTACGACCATAGCTCAAAAGTTGATGTTGCCTTCATTTTCGGAGGACCTATCGTATGAAAACGATCCAAGACTTCAGGAAGGTTCCTGGCGACCGGAATCGTGTACACATACGAACATACATCCTCCGCACGCTACGTTTAGGCACCCCTCAATACGGGGGATTGATCTAGTGGGCTGGGATCTTCACCAAAAGATCCGCACCGCCGAGACGGAGATTTGATATAGTGGGTTCATTAGTCGGTTGGCTCGAATTTTAGAGATATTTGACTCAGAGTGGTTTTCGATATGAGGGAATTTCAATACTTCGTACACTTCGTGTCGAAGTAAAAACTTCATATGCAGTATTGTCCGAAAATCGTTATTGGCGTAGATACCGACCCTTAAAGTTTAACTTTTTTTTTAAATTTTTTATTAATTTTTTATTACTGAGTAGATAACTACTTTAAACTTGGTGTACTTGCTCTTTATTGAAATGCTCACAAACAAAAGGAAAAATAATCGATAACATGTATTTTGAACTGGCAGTTAACCTAAAACCATATTTTATTTTTAGTCATAACTTTTACATCTGAAGACATACCTCCGATCTAGATACGGCATCTTGTAGGGAATAAAAAATTCAAAATTAATGTACTCTTGTTTGGTATGCGTATCAAACCGTTTGGTTAGAAATTCTATCTAAAGTTTTAAGGCTTTTCTTTTCAGGGTTATTATCTGATTGCAGAACTAGTGAAGTTACTATAGGCTGGTTTATACAGCTTTCTTAGTCCTAACATTAGTATTAGTATTAGCTTGCTAGATGAATCATTCAGTTACCACTGACGCGTTTATACAGCCTTAACTTAGTCTTAGTCCCAGCTGGTCCTAAGGACTCAAGATTCGTATATCGCTAAGGACTGACCTTGAGAGTTCCCCAACTTTTAACTTAGTCCTAAGAATTTCTTAAGACAGAATTAAATTTGACTGGCGCGCATGTGGTAGTAACCGATAAGGCGGCAAAATTTGAATGATACTATAAACAGAACATTTTTGAAGAGCAACAATAATTGTTAAAAGTGCATCATTGTGATCTATAATCTTCAAAAGTAATTAGAGAAGTACTGAGGCGTCTGGATTATTATAATAGAGGTAAACTTAACATTTTTTTTGAATGCCATAAGGCTAGGCACATTTAATATTTGGAAAGTTTATTATTCATTCGAAATTGCGCACAAATCCATTTATTTGCTGTTTAACAACACCTTTTTGTAAATGAGCATCAGCACCTAGTTAGTATTCCATACAGTGCAAGTAAAAGTTTCCGTTTTTTAAAGGCGAAATTTTGCCCATTTTAAAAGTTTTTACAACTTATTAACAGAACCAACTACAACAAGAAACGGAATACGTAACGGATTTTTTTGCATTTAAGGTTAAATGCATTTATAAAAGGCGCAATTTTACACACACATTTGCGCAATGCTCATGCGCTGACGTAAACTTCCTAACCCAAAATATGTCTGTATAAACACCTGTTTTTCTTCTTAAGACTAGTGCTAAGTTAGGACTAATACTAATACTAAGACTAGGGCTAAGAAAGCTGTATAAACCAGCCTTAATGTGCAGTTTTTGAGGATGGCAGTCTTCATAATACCACAGCGTAATAGCAGACGAAGAGCATGCCCAGCAATTCGAGCATTGTTGCGTCATTTGAAACAACCTTCTATCGCATGTGTGAAATCATTGCCTGATGTACTTTTAGCAGTCAATTTCAAGACGTGAGTCTTTCATTGGATAAACCTTGCAAACCAACAGATGCAGAAGAATTTTGCATAGGATCGATATCGTTCTGAAGTATTACGTCCAATCAATAGTCTTTCGTCATAAACATGAACCAACGGTGCAGTGCTGCTATCTAATTTTTGCAGATATTGTTCTATTACACACATTATGAAACAGTCGTATATGCTTTCTAAACATTTCACAGTACTGTTGACATTTTGAAATTTAATTTGTTCTGCTTCTTTTAAAAACTGTAAAGAGGCAGTGGCGGTGGGTGAAAAAATCTGAACAGCATGTAAAATATAAATTTTTACAAAATCTGATGAGTACAAATCCTTTTTCGTTAAGTACCGTACAAGCTTAAAAGGTAGTCTATTTTGCAGATCACGTACAGGTTTTAGGAAAGGATGTTTCATGTAGTTTTTTAGAATTCCACCACAAAAAATCTAAATCTAAAAATTATTTGCAACAATTCTTAGAACAACGAAACCACAGTCAGTAAGAAGACTAAGTACTCTCATTGTTAACGAGTAAAAGTAATTAAGTCTCAGAGAAGAATAAAAAAAATATCGTGCTGGAATGATGTATCTTGTTGACAATCCATGTACTTACATATAACATAACACATTTTGTTTGCTATTTGAGGTTTATTGCGAACGGTTGTATATTGAGTATTATCTACACTATAGATGCGATCTTCAGATCTGCTATACTGCACTTTCTCCTTAATTGACATATTGTCAATAATTAAGAAGCAAATTCTTTCTGCTGGAACTGTTAATTAGGCGACTTTAGCTATTAAACGTTGCTTAATTAATTCATCTGAACAATTACAGTCACCAAGATACCATAACAATGTTTTTGATGGTAAACTCGCTAAATAGTTTCTGCAGTGCTGATATCCTTTAGGAGAGCGAAATCTCCATACTGTACACATATGAATCGAAACTTCTGACTAACGAGGAGCTTTTTTTATCATAATTAAGAACAATTTTTGCACGAAATTCTGCTTTTTTGTCTCCATCGTCAGCATCTTGGAATATTTTATGGAAAACATTTAATTTGCCCCAATTTTTCTGTATATCATTCTAAGTGGTTTTATTTTTAATAAACTTTGAATAATTAACACTAATCCGCTTTAGCTTTAAAGTCAAAATTTTAATAGTAGGTACATATACTGAAGATCTGCAATTTGGGTTGGAGATATAAGTTCAGCTTGGGTTTCTTTTGAATGGTTTTTGTAAATGTTCTTGTTCTTAATTAATTTCAAAATTAGGTAAAATTTGCTAAAAAATTTACATAATGGTACTTCTAATTAATGTGATAAAAAATATGTATTATCTACAGTTCCAGTTCGTGTATCGTTTTTAATCGAACAAGTATTTTTGTCAAGTACTTTTAGAGAATTCTTATCGAAATGGTTAATACACAAAGTAGAGTATTTATTAAGTTTAGAAATATATGTAATACATGATTAATAAATATTATAAATAAAGGTAATTTAATTAGTTTTATTATTAAATAACACGTTGAAGAACAGTTGCCGACTTCATATAGGGCTGTGTTGTGATACACTGCGATGCTTATCAGCGTTCTGCACAAGTAGGGGCAAAGAGGTAGATAACTGTAAGAGAGCTGTTTGGGGCAAATAACTCGTGTTTGTGTGACACTGATATGACTGTGTACGTACCAGTGGTGACAGTAACAACTGGATTACTATTATTTTATATGGAAAATTAGACGCCGTGCAGCGTTCAGTTATACTGGTAGATACAATTAAGGACGCTGCTCAGCGTTAGTGTCCTTCAACGTGTTAACAATATCACTCCTGAATTAGCTTTGAGCCATTTGGTACGAATCTGCATATCGCTTGGAAATTCAAAAAGTGGTTTGTTTGGATTTCCACAGGTAAACCACTTCCTAACCATTTTAAATAGCTTTGAAAGAACCTGTTTATATAAAAATTACGGACTCAAACTACGACAATATGAATTTGAGGATATAATTGATTGAAATATGACAAGTTTTAAAATCTACCTATTCAGCAGTATTTGTTTTTAATTTGAATATCGCGGTAGGCCCTGATTGAAAGTTCAGAATAACATTAAGAGGTGGAGCCAAATGACATTTTGTCATGGCATGCTTTATAGAATCATGTTTTTATGTTGATTGTAATGGCTGTATTAGCGTAAGCTAACCTAAATATTAGTTGGCCATGGTTGAACAAGACGTACCATCTATTTCTGTCACTCTCAATGCGTGAATTACGTATAGCGCTATCCTTTAGAGAAGTACTTGGACTCGTCATTGAGAGACATTCTGATGAAATACATTTAACTCGTGGTACATGGTGCCAGAGATAGTCTTTTTGGTCTTTTTTCACGATTTTGAGTTAAAAAAGAAAGTAGTACTTTCAATACGATTTTTCGTTAAAAAAAGACGACTTTCATGATCACTATTCAAAAAGCATTATTTAATAGTAGATTATGTTATAAGTGAGAGAAATGCATCATTATAAGCTTGTGAAAATTTTGAATTGCAAGTGCCCCAGCACGAGTGATACAATTTCTCACGAGCTTATAATGGCATTTCGCTCACGTGTGATATAAGACGTTTTATCTTACAGTAGCAATTCTTGTGACTAAATAGTTTGCGATGTCAGAATATGTCGCTAAACGGACAATAGATAGTTACGATAAACACGCACTGCATAAATATACATTAAATGCATAATGTTTTGAAACACCAACTTTGTCTATTTACAATAAATTCCCCACGCCTAGTATAAATTAAAACTCACTAGTGAGTAAAACTGCATTTTAGTTACTGAAAACAGTTGCATAATGTATGATAATAGGTGCTAGTGAATTTAAACAATCGCCGAAACGACTTAAAAACACTTTATTCTTATTTTACAATACCTACATAAATAAATTGGGGTCTTAGAACAGGCTCTCGCAAAACAATCTCTTAAATCAAGCGTGTTTAAGCTCTAAACTAGGAACTGAAGCTAATATACAATGCTAGTAACTTATATAACATCTATAATCTACTTAAGATAAACTTATTACCTAGAATGTCAAAGACAGGATGCGCGTGCAGTCAAGGTTGCTAGCTTGCGGTTTTACAAACAATAGATGTTCAGAGTCCGATGACGTAACTCGTCCGCCAAAAGAACGTACAATACGGTATAAAAGTATGCCTTATTGTACTTCACAATAATAGCAATAGAAAATTAAACTTATACATTTACGTTATTAAGTTCAAAATCTTTATTTAGGAATCTGATAAGCTTAATTTTCATCGTATTACGATTATAATAATAGTACATAGGGTAAATACAATAGCAGACACACTTAGATTATTAAAGTTATGGTAATTTACAGGTGCGGCGTCGAGTAACTGAGATGTGCGGCCTCGACTCTACTTCAAATCTGTGTTTTAAACAAAGTGAGAGAAATTAAAAAAAAAAGAGTGGCAGAAACAAAGTGCTAAAGTGCAGTGAGTGAAGTAGTGTCAAAACGACAGTGGAAAACAACCACAGGACAAAGCAAAAACCAAATTAGAGAACGGATTAGAGATCCCAAGAGGCGAGAATAACCAAACTGCGCGTACGTCGCTATCGCAATAATAGCCAAAGCGCCCGCGATTGGTGCATTATAAGTGGAGCGTTCCGAAGTTAAAGGAGCCCACATACGCCCGAGGTACTAAATTCAAATTGAAATTTGGCAAGCAGTAAGGAGCGCGGAATACAACAATCAAAAATGGATCTAGAGAAGACCAGTAGAGAAATTCAGGCAAAGCAATTGGAAATGCGGCAAGTGCAATTGGAAATGCAGCAAGTGCAATTAGAATCGCAATTAAAATTACTACAATTACAATGATGTAGATCTGAATTAAAAAGAAAAGAAGAGGAAATGAATAACGAAAGAAGAAGGCTATACAAAAAATCGAAGAACTGCACACCAGACTCCAAAACCAAAGACCAACTAATTCTAACACAAAGTTAAAGTATACCATAGGAAAACTCAGGCAGCTAAGCCCAGCAGAGGAAATGAAAAGAAATGAAGTAAACAACTGGTTAACAAAAATCGATGAACTAGGGATTAGGGCAAGCAGAAAGAAAGGAAAAAATATTATAAAAAAAGGAGTAATTGTCTATTTAAGGATAGCTACTGCTAATGTCAGGGGATTGAACAGTGAAGGATCTGTAAAACAACTAGTTAGTAAGCGTAGCCAGGGAATATAAGCTGGACATACTGGCAATCCAGGAAAGCAATGTCAAAGGACAAAGCCTGACAGAGGTAGAACAATATGTGTGGATAAATAGAGAAGGAGAATCCAGCAGATTTGGAACAGGGTTTCTAGTAAGCAAATATCTGAAGCATACAATTGTGGATTACAAAATAATGAACGAAAGAATTAGTTACCTGCGGCTAAACCGGAAATTCAGAAAAATCAGCTTACTTAACATTCATGCTTCAACAGAGGATGCAGATGAGGTGAAGAATATAGAATTTTAAGAACAAGTGGAAGAAGTTTATGTTACTATCCCAAATTTTGATGTAAAAATTGTGCTAGGAGATATGAACGCCAAAATAGGAAGAGAGGAAAGAAACGAATCTATAGCTGGAAGAGAGAGCTTACATGAAAAGACAAACAACAATGGGCAGAAATTCATTAAGTTTGCTGCAAGAAACAACATTATTATTAAAACAACTCAGCTAGCACGCAAAAATATACATGGATAAGCCCAGACACTCGCATGCTATAGAAGAAGCTAGATCATACAGAGGAGCGGGCATTAACTCCGATCACTTTCTAGTGGAAACCAGAATAAGACAAGAAATACCTAAGTTAAAGTTTAATAAAGAAAGACAGAGAAACAGATGGCATTCAGAAGCGCTAAGTTCAAAAGAAGTGCAAGAGGAATATGCAAAAGCGGTAGAGCAGAACTTAATGCATAAAGATTAACATGTGACGATAAAGGATAAGTGGGATGCTATTAAAGCAACAATAAGACAAGGAGCGCAAAAGTTAACGCAAGTCAAAACAAGTAGAGAGAAGGATTGGTTTGATGAGAGCTGTAAGGAAGCAGTAAATGAAAGGAAAAAGCTAGACTCATAATGCTAAAAAAAAACACAGCAGAAACACACGAAAAATACAAAGTAGCTGTCAGAAAAGCAAAAACGATATGTAGAAATAAAAAAAAGAGAAGCTCTACAGCAGAAAATCGAAAAGTTAGAAGAAAATCACCAAAGGAAGTAAATACGAGAGTTTTACAGAGGTTTAAAAGAAGAAAAAATGCTGCAAAAACAAAACACTACGCTTCAAAAGCGAGAACGGGAAAATAATAACAGAAGAAAGAGAAATGCTAGACATGTGGGTGAAACACTTTAAAAGAACTTTATGGAATGAGAATGAGGAAGAGGGGGAAGAAGCAGATGAACGCCATAGAAGCAGCAATGAAACCAGCCTAAGAGTACCTACTTTTGAGGAAGTAGAGGATATAATGTTCAAAATAAAAAATAACAGAAGTTTAGGCGCAGATGATCTGCCAATCGAATTGTTTAAATATGGTGGAAACCGCGTGCACCACAAAGTTTATGAGCTCATACTGAAAATATGGCAAGAAAAGCAGATGCCAGAGGAGTGGACAACGGCAGTTAT
Source organism: Agriotes lineatus (assembly GCA_940337035.1). Taxonomy (NCBI): domain Eukaryota; kingdom Metazoa; phylum Arthropoda; class Insecta; order Coleoptera; family Elateridae; genus Agriotes; species Agriotes lineatus. The sequence continues at coordinate 14,651 of CALNHX010000897.1, forward strand.
AACCCCAATACATAAAAAAGGAAATAAACAGCTACCAGAAGTAGAGTTAGGCGTAATTTATAAAGTGTTAGCAAGCATAATTAAAGTGACGGTAAAAGAAGAAGCAGAAGAGAAAATAGGACAATACCAAGCCGGGTTTAAGAAAGGAAAATTCGTTATTGACCAGGTGTTTATAATGAAGCAGATCCAGGAGAAGATCGAATAAAAAGGTAAAACACTTTATTAACTTTTTATAGAATTTAGAAGAGCCTATGACATCATTCGTAGATCAGTGCTTTATAAGGCATTAGATTACTTAAAATTTTCTAACGATTTGATCTCCCTAGTTCAAATGACATTAACAAACACAACCAATAGAGTACAATTTAATGGTCAAATGTCCAATGAGTTCATACGTAATAAAGTATTAAAGCAGGGAGATCCATTATCAACTATCTTGTTTAATGCAGTTCTTGAAGCCATTTTAAGAAAAAGAAAAATTAAAACCGAATATAACGCATTAAAAAATTCATACCAATGCTTGGCATATGCGGATGATATAGTGCTTTTAGCAAAAACAAAGGAAGAACTTAAAGAAATATTTAAACGTATAGAAAGCAATGCAAGCGAGGTTGGCCTAGACATTAATGAAGCAAAAACTAAGTATGTAGTGCTGGGCAGAAGACGACACCAACATGAGGACGAATTAAAAGTGAACAGTGAAAAGCAAGATAAATGGTTCGGTTTTAAAGAGGTCGATAGGGTAGTGTATTTGGGGGTGGATATTACTGCAGACGGAAATTATAACGAGGTAATCGAGAGGCGTATACTGGCGGGATCAAGGTGTATAGGGAGCTATAGTAAATTACTTCGAGCAAAGAACAAATCGAGAACAGTTAAACTAAAATTGTACAAAACAGTGATAAGACCGGTCGTTCTCTTCGGTAGCGAGTTGTGGGTGTTGACGCAGGAAAATCAGAAAAAGGTAGAAGTGTGGGAAAGGAAGATTTTGAGATGCATTTATGGAGGAATTAAGGAGCAAAATACGTGGAGGAGAAGAAATAACTTTGAGTTAGCAGTGCTTTTTAAAGAGGCCGGTATTGTAAGTGTTATTAAACAGAATAGGCTCAGATGGTTGGGGCACATTACAAGATTAGAGGACCACCATTTAACAAAACGGATATTCCACCAACAGTTAGGGGGAGAAAAGAGGAGAGGAAGACCAAGAAAAACATGGTGGGAAGACGTGGAAAAGGATATAAAACAACTGAGAATAAGCAATTGGGAAGAATATGCAAAAAATAGAAAGAGATGGAAACAAATCATTCAAGCCATGGGCCTTCAGGCCTGAAGTGCTGTACATATATAATTTACAGGTTTTAACAGATTTTCATATTTATTGAGTTGAATTCGATCTTCAACTAATTTCTGAATGTTGACAGGAATCAAGTCGATTTTTGAAACGTTTATGTGTTATGATTCTGGGATTGTTAAACGATCAATATTTGAAATTTTTAAATTTATAATATTGTTTGAGGTGCTTTTAGTGGTGAACAACACGTGTTCTTGGTTTATTAATACAATTCAATCTGAACTTAAATGTAAAATCTTGGAGCCAGATATTGCTTTTCTAAAATTTTGTTTATTACATTTAACATCCACTATTGCTTCGGATGCGGAAGATATTAGCCATGTCGCAGGATTTATTCGTAATTTTTTGATTTCTGTTAAATTGAATAAATGGAGTACTACACGTTTTATTTTTGCTAGATGAAATAACTGTGTTTCTCACAATTTGTCGTTAAGTATTTCAAAATAATTATTTTGATTGCAGAAATAAATGTCTAAAGTTAAGAGTTTGCAGTGACTTAATTCAACGGGAATACTGTTTTTAACATTAAATAATAAGTTATTATAAGTAGGTATATCATCCTGCGAAATTGATAATCTTTAATCAAAGTTGGGAATGGTATTAATTGTATCATTTGATAATTATTAGTTTTAGAAGTGAGGCATTTCAAACGTAAATGTGATTCTATTTTTAATTTCATAGTAATAATGATTGATTCATACAAATGTAAATATTGCGGATCTGCAGGGTAAGGGATAGTTAAGGCTTTTCCTGAGATACTATTAAGATAGGTAGAAATTTCATTTAAATTTTTAATTAAATCATCATTGTCAATTAGTCACATGTGCATTTGATGATTTTGAGCAAAAGTTAACGCATTTTCTAGTTCTAAACAAGTATTAATAAGTAATTGTAAAGACTGGATTGCTTCTATTAAAACTATTTTTAAAGAGTATGTGGCAAGGTTTTTACATAATTCCTCATTTTGTAAAATTATTTTATTATTGTTTCTGTCTAAGAACACTTGACTTTTTGCTATATCATTTATTACTGATATTGTGTCGTTCTAATATAATGTCATGAATTTTGTTACTTTCTTATAATTTGGTAATCATTGATTCGTATCTAACTCCATCGTTGGTGTCGAGGTTGCCAGTTAAAAATTTGAAGGCGGATCGTAATCCGTGGAATAATCTTCTTTTATTAATTTTGTGCATAACATCGGGAAATAATTGATTTAAAAGTTTATCGGCTTTTTCTATATATGTTGTTTTAAATTATAAGTAAATTATTACGATTGATAATAATATAATAAATTTTCTTAAATTTTGTATATTATTATGTCAAAGGACACGTTTATGTATTAAGGGAAACTATTCATTATTCATGTCATGTGTTACTTAAGATTTATGTTATCCGGGGCGCACTTTTAGATCGCCTCATTCATAATTAGAACGCCCCATTCATAAACTTTTCTAAACACTTTGCTCTTTGTCCTTAGATGGTTTCATGGAGCAGATTCGTCGTGTTAGCGTTTAGTCGATATTAAGCTTCGGTTTAGTCAACTCATGTAACTAGTTCGTAAGCTTTGTAACTTGTGTAATTTCAGAGTTTAATAAAAACTTAATTTTTAAAAACAAGTTCTCTATAACATCGAACATAATTGGCGCTGCGAACAGGATGCTCAAACAACTCTTATAAAAAGTTTCGTTGATTTTTAAATCTTAATTGGGCATCCCGAAACCTACGACGATTTTTGAAGACTTCAACATTGCAATTCCAAGTTTGCTGAGTTCCTTCGACCGTCGACGGACCTCACCTACAAACTAGCACTGGTAGAGCAATGAGGAAGGCGCTTCATCCACCTGTACCAGAAGGACCAACACCGCCGTGGAACTTCACCTGGTAACCCGCTAGGCATCCCGACATCAGGACAATGCTATTGGCAACTCTATTCTTGTAAGTGAACAAAAAATATTCCTTTTAACTTAGTGACATCCTTTTAACCTAGTGATATACAAGTAATTGTTTAAATATTTTTATGAATAACGTTAGAGATCGTTCAAGATCACCTTTGAGCCGTGCTAATTCAAGCGGTTTAAATTCTTCAATTGAAGTTGGCTTAGAAAATCCAAGTCAAGCAAAAATGGCTGTTAATTTTACTGAAATTAATTTAGCTAAGGAAATGATTCCTCAGTATGAGGGGGGTAGTAGGAATTTATCGTATTTCATACAGCAAAACGAAAAATTCTTTGACATTTATGGAAACAAAGAAAAAGGCCAAGAAATGTGTAGTTTTAATAGGCTGTTAAGTCATTTTGCTGTTGTAGATGCTTAATTGCATTGCACGCCTTTAGGGCAACTTGTTGCTATGTTAAAACCATTTTCAATTTTTGCGCACGAGTACAATCTCATCTTCCGCACATTTGAGTCAGGTCATTTTGGTATTTTAATTAGCCACCTAGGCTTTAGGGCAGCGTGCCCGTATGCTAAACTCTTTTAGTTACTTATTTGGCTTCATCGCCTAATTCCATAATAATGATTTTGCACATATTTGGCCCCAAACGCAGTATTTCTCGTCAGTTGCAGCACCCCTTTGCTGGTACTTTGGCAGCCGGGTGTTATCGCTCGCAAGAATTCCGAACCTTCTAGAAATCACGCCATTGAGGCGCCTCGCCATTGGCTGTCTTTGTTACCGGAATTAATTTGTTTTATGGAGCGCATCGCCATTGGCTGCCGAGAGTCACGTGGCAATGCCGTTTGGCTCACGCCACTGCAGGGGCCGGAACACTGCTTGCTTGAGGAGTTCAGCTCTGGCCGTTGATCGAAGGAGGTCGCGTGTGGTTGTGTGAGTGGCACGTCTTTTACGCCAAGGCGTAGGTGTGTGAAGGGCTTCTTGGGGCCAGTTCTGCGTTGGTGAGAAATAGGGCTTTCCCTTTGCAACTCGCTGTTTCTAGGATCTTTCTAGGCAGGACGAAGTAGGCCTTTTTGCCGCTGTAGTGTGCTCTCAGGAGAGCGTCCTAACGCCGCCATCTTGGCGGATTCCAGCCCGTTTACCCCTGATGCCGTGTTTTGGCGATTGAGCTGCCACAGACTGCCGCCTTCTACCAACTGACTGCACGCCACTCTCATGGACCGTCTGCGGACTAAGGTATTTGTAATTGCAACCATTTAAACATAGTAACTGTCACTTGTGCGAGCGTTGGTGCTTTGTGCTCAACTTTATGTGGGCGGATGCATGCCCCTTGCTTGCTTATCGCGGCTTTTAATGCCGGTTTGAGGCCACCATGCTGCAAGACGCTACTTTGATAGCCTGCTAGTAAGTTCATGTGCGCGAGTTTCGCGTTTCATCGCCTAAATAACTAAAGAACTCTGCGATCATGATTTGGTGTTACGTTTGTGCTAATTTTTAATTCAGTACCGTTAGGTGCGCGAGCTTCGCTATATTGTACCGATTAATACCTAAATAGAATTAACGCCTCGCCGTGCTGGGCCTGGCGCGACCTAAGCTGTTCGAGTTTTCCTTTGTTTATGTTTGCGAGGGCTTTGTGCTTTGCTTCCTAGGTGTTAACCGCAGGTCGGCGACTGTTATCGCGCACTAACGCGCCCTTTTGCCGGAGCGCGTATTTCTAAACTGTACTCTAATATGTAAAGTGTCGAGCCCACTGCGGCCGGCTACCCATAGCGTGTTGTTCATTAGCATAGCGCGTCCATCAGCTGGTGCTTAACGTAAGCAGTAACATAAGCTTGGCGGCACGATTTGCTGCCCAGATGTAATTAGCGATCACTAGACGCATATTTAGTTAAGGGACGTATTATTCCTATTCGACCTGTGCATGCTTTGTTTCAGATAGCGCCTTTTACAGTGTAAAGATTGGTGTACGGAGAGACGTGAGAGATCAGAGCGTGCAGGTAGGTCCAGTGATTGCGCAGTCTCGGCCAAAGAGTCCCAATATTACCATTCCAGTACGAAATTGTTATTTGAGCTTGCAGCTCATGAGAATTCTTATCGACGGAGTGTCTTGAATGCTTCGCTCCCGTTTAACCGCCCAGGCCCGGTTATTCGAGTTAAGACAGGCTTGGTGGCGCCCTCATAATTTTGACGTACCCTATATATATGCCTCAACACGCTTGCCCAGAACGTATCGTGTGACTCACGCCCGACTCCCTGAGCGTTCTAGTCTTGGCCCTTTAGCCTGTGTCTAGCAAATCTCAGGGCAAGTGTGCCAGTTTTCCAGGACTGATTCCGTGGTGCGATGCTCACCTTGGGTGGGTGTCGTAAAGTTGTTTTAATACCGTAACAGGCTAATTTTGGCGCCCAACGTGGGGCCTTGTTTTTATTTCGATTTTGGTTTTCTCGTTAAGCCCCTCCGTTGTGCGTCTTAATTTTGGCGCCCAACATCTGGGGCCTTGTATGTTTGTTTTTCTTATTAAGCCACCCGTTGTCTGCCTAATTTTGGCAGCACAACGTGTGGGGCTTTTGGAGGCTTTTCAGGCCTTTCAGGCTTTTGTTGGCTGTTGTCATTTATTTTGAGTACCAGATGTTGTTGAGTGAAGGTACCGACCTTGTTTTTTTAAGTCTTTTCGAAGGCTTAAGTGGGAGTTTCGATTCCCTGTCGCTTACATTGTTTAGCCTTGGGCTAAGTTGACACTTTTGTTGTACCGAACTGACGTTTATCGATTTTGACGTTCACGTTAGCGAGGTTTATCGATTTTGACGTTGATGATTACCGATTTTGACAATTTTTTTTTCTCTATCGTTTGGTGTTGTGCCGCGTTGATTTTTGGTGAGCAAGTTGGAATTCTTTTTCACCTTCATGACCGTGTTTTGGTTTGTTGATAAGTTATGGTGTGCTGTTGGTGTGCTTGGGGAGATTCGCTCGTGCGGTTATTACGTCCCTCAGGCCATCTTCTTAGTTGGTTTGACGTAGTTATTTTCGTTGGACTTTTATTTCATTTTCATTATTATCATGTACCGCTCAACTTTGTTTACCGACTTCTTCATGGACACCCCTAACAGTTATCGCAGTGTTTTGTACACATACCGTTAGCATTTAACGAGTCTTTACCGCTGGTCGGAATGCTTCGTACTTGTTGACGATTTGTTGTCATTTACCGTACTCCTTTTGTCTGATGACGTCATGTTGTCACGTATCGTGTTCTTTGTGAACAGTTTCGTTGAAGCTTCTGAGCTTTGTGTGGCGTTAATGGCCTGCTGTCCGCGCGAGGTTTCGTTGGTATTCAAGTATTAAGTATTTAAAGATTTTTGACTTTTCTGTATAGTGATGCCCTGTTGTTTTCGTGGCCTAGCGTTCTTTTACCGTACCGTTGGCCGTCGCCATTTTCGACCACCTATGTGGGATTACATAATTTTCTTTTGGTGTTCGGTGTTGGAGTCATTTTCGAGCCCGTGCTTTGCGGTTTAATAGTCGATTTGGCTCCGGCATAGGCATCGATTGAGGATTTCGGTGGACTGAGTTTTTCCTATTACTGATCATGACTATTTTGACAGTTTCTGTCACAACCATTTTCCCTTTTTGGTTGTTCATCCTCTTCTCTTGGGTACTCATACCAGTTGTGGGATTCACACAATGCGCCGATCTCGTAACGCGCAGCGTGCCCTCTTCAGGTAACCCTGGGTGGGATTTTGGACTTCCATTTCTATACCCCCCCCTTCCCTGTGTTCTTTTGGAACGGTTGGTCGGAAGTGTCCACAGGTGTAAGACCCATTTTACCCGATTTAGACCCAATTTACGTATTTTCTACTGGCGCATCCAGTCTTTCTTCTTCCTCTTCTCTCTTCCCACCTTTGCACCCTATCTGGTGGCCAGTGTGCGTAATCCCTTTGGGGGTGCACTCTATCGTATCGAATGTTTTTTTTGTTTTGTTTGTTTTTCGTTGTTGCGTTTTCGTTTGAGTTCTCGTTACGTTGTTGCAAAATGCCTCGTTGTTTTATAAGAGACTTCGGGGAACTCTCTTTCAAGTAAGGGGAGTGTTAAGTCATTTTGCTGTTGTAGATGCTTAATTGCATTGCACGCCTTTAGGGCAACTTGTTGCTATGTTAAAACCATTTTCAATTTGCCAGTACGCGGATTTGATATCAAGCGACGTCATGAACCGGGCATCGCGTAAGCGATCCAAAATCGAAGACACGTAAGGTATCGGGTAGGCGTCCTTCTCGGTGACTCTATTTAATTTACGAAAGTCAACGCAGAAACGATAGGTTCCGTCTTTCTTTTTAACTAGTAAAATCGGGCTCGACCAGGCTGAACGAGAACGTTCTACCACGCCTGATTTAAGCATACTGTCCAACTCAGCATCGATATGCGCCTGCATCGCGGGAGAGACCGGATAGTACCTTTGTTTAATCGGTGCCGCCTCAGTAGTGATTTTATGTTGAACGTACTTGGCGCAGCCGAGTTCGGGTTTAGCGATAGTAAAATGTCGGTTCATGAGAGTGTCTAATTGGGTTTGTTGATCCGAGTTCAGGTCGAACATAGACTGCAAATTACCGGTAGGAGTATCAATGGCCGCTAAGCCGGGTTTTGAGAATTCCCACTCCCCTCGAAACACGTCTGGTACTATTTCCACTGACTTCCAAAAGTCTATAAATAGGATTAGGGTGTGCGGAACCTCCGGAACTATTAAAACATCGATAGCTACCACTCTGTTATTTAAACGGATAGGTAAGTGCAGGGTACCTAGACTGGTTACGGTCTGTCCATTCGCCACTGAACAAACGGGCCTCAGCTTCTTATTTACGCGCAGGCCTACAGTACGCAACACGTCCCAACCCTTGGCTCCTAAGATTGTTCGATTCGCTCCTGAGTCCAACAAAGCTAACACTTCAAAGCCCATAATTTCAACGGTCACATGCGGTCGACGGTCATCAGATGACCTTTCTAATACGTAATCAAGAATGACTTTATTTTTCTTCAATTTGGTCTCGCGCTCCTCGATAAGTCCTTTCATAAATTTAGTCGAATTGCTAAACACGCGCGAGGACACTGCTCGACTGTTCAGCGTCTCGCGGGGTCGTTTCCCTGTCCCCTATCTCTTGCTCGACAACGAGGACAAGTGTTTACGGTCACTTCAGGTCTGCCGCAAAGGTAACAGAATTTCTTGCCGCGGGGTCGCGGACACCTACTGGCTCTATGGCCTGGTTTGTTACAGTTCCAACACCGGATGCTTGACTTGGGTGCCGATTCTCGGTTCCTCCTCTCGGGAGTATTAACGTCACGCGTTTGGACAGCATCAACTGGGCACGTTTCCGCGACAGGCGCGACCTCGACATATGCCAAGTCTGTTTCTAAGTCAGACTTCTTTCTAGATGGTGGCACGTAAGTTTCAATGGCGTAGCGCCGTTCTTCCGTCCGTATAGCGCTAACTCGTCGATCGACCGGACTTCCGTCAATCCCAACTGGGTTTGGTATAATGGTGAAATATTATGCAACAAAATACGCAACTGTCTCTCCTCGGGAATCGCTTCAGTCAGGCCCGAAAACATTGTGCGCATGATAGCGATATAAATGCCCATACTTTCCGTAGGGCCTTGCGTGCGACGTCTAATTTCGTCCAACAACCGTTCATCATAATTAGCAGGTTGAAACTCTAGACGCAATAAATCGACTAACTGCTGCCACGTGTTAGGGGTCGCTCTATTCGCGCGATACCATAGCAATGCGTTGCCCGAAAACAAATCGATGGCCTGCATAAACAACTCTTCTTCGGTAAGGTTTCTGGCCACTCTGAGTTCGTTAACACGCTCAATGAAAGCGTTGACCGATAGACCTTTCGGGTCACCTGAGAATTGTATGTTCCATTTCGAAACAGGGTTTGCCTTAAATGAGATCGTACGCGACATCGGCGAAACAAAACTCGGAGTCGACATAGTTGCCGCCGTCGTAGCCGTAGTCGTCGTCGCGACGGTAATGATAGGTGCGACACCGGACGTCGATGGCAGCGTTACGGCGCTTTCCTCCTCAGCCGTAGTCGTAGACGACCCTAGCTTTACCTGGTTAAGTTCGTAGGTTGAACGTATGAGTGATAATTCCGCGAATGCTTTTTGTTTGAGCGCTCGCTCTTCCTCAGTTGTAGCTAAACTATTCGTCAAACGGTTCATTCCGTGATAAAGTTTCGTTTCGATCGTAGCCGCTACTTCTTTAGTCGGGTTAGCTAAATATATCTGGATCTTTTCCTCTAATTCGCTAACCAATGTTGTCACGGCCGTGAGATCCTCCTCGAATGTATACGGGTACGTCGGTCACGTATCCATATCTGCGCGTCCCTCCTCTCTCAATACGTCGCGTAACCGGGAGCGCAACAAGGTAACCGCGCCGGAAGCATCACGGCCTCTAATTCTCAACTCGTATTTAGCTTCCGCGCTAAGCAGACGTTCAATATGTAGCTTTAGCACCATGTTTACAAACGGAAAAGGAACGACTTATATTATACGTCGTATAAAAAGGAAACGTTAGCGCGTGTTTGGTAAGTCAATCACGTCAGGTATCCGAACCAAATCGTAGGCGGTCAAGACGGGAGAAATCGGAAAAAAGTGGTTTGCTACCTTTCACACGGCCCATGGCTTAACGGGACTATCTGTCCACATTCTTTGCGAAAAGACCGAATACAAACTAAAAAGGACAAATCCCAAAACTAAGCGGTCAACGAATAGCTTAACGAGCCTACTACCGACCAACAATGGTTACAGACAGTTCTGTGCCAAAACAAGCATACAAGGCCCCAGATGTTGGGCGCCAAAATTGACGTTCTTAGATGTTACGGTATTAAAACAACTTTACAACACCCACCCAAGGTGAGCATCGCACCACGGAATCAGTCCTGGAAAACTGGCACACTTGCCCTGAGATTTGCTAGAAACAGGCTAAAGGCCACGGCTGGAACGCTCAGGGAGTCGGGCGTGAGTCACACGATACGTTCTGGGCAAGCGTGTTGAGGCATATATATAGGGTACGTCAAAATTATGAGGGCGCCACCAAGCCTGTCTTAACTCGAATAACCGGGCTTGGGCGGTTAAACGGGAGCGAAGTATTCAAGATACTCCGTCGATAAGAATTCTCATGAGCTGCAAGCTCAAATAACAATTTCGTGATCGCAAATACTGGAATGGTAATATTGGGACTCTTTGGGCCGAGACTGCGCAACCACTGGACCTACCTGCACGCTCTGATCTCTCACGTCCCGCCGTACACCAATCTTTACACTGTAAAAGGCGCTATCTGAAACAAAGCATGCACAGGTCGAATAGGAATAATACGTCCCTTAATTAAATATGCGTCTATTGGTCGCTAACTACATCTGGGCAGCAAATCGTGCCGCCCAGCTTATGTAACTGCTTACGTTAAGCACCAGCTGATGGACGCTCTATGCTAGTAAACAACACACTATGGGTGGCCGGCCGCAGTGGGCTCGACACTTTACATATTAGAGTACAGTTTAGAAATACGCACTCCGGAAAAAGGGCGCGTTAGTGCGCGATAACCGACGCCGACCTGCAAAGGCAGCGGGGCAGCGTGACTGCAATATTTGACCAAGAAGAGGGGCTAACATAGCCTCACTAAAGCATACGAATTTGGAATAGTTGCCAGCCCCTGCTACGTCGCCCACGCAGTCGTTGGCTGCGGTTAACACCTGGGAAGCAAAGCACAAAGCCCTCGCAAACATAAACAAAAAAAACTCGAACAGATTAGGGCGCGCCAGGCTCAGCATGGCCAGGCGTTAATTATATTTATATATTAATCGGTACAATATAGCGATGCTCGCGCACCCAACGTTACTGAATTGAAAGCTAACACAAACGTAACACCAAGACATAGGCGCAGAGTTCTTTAGCTATTTAGGCGATGAGACGCGAGACTCGCGCACATGAACTTACTAGTAGGCTACCAAAGTAGCGTCTCGAAGCATGGTGGCCTCAAACCGGCATTAAAAGCCGCGACAAGCAAGCAAGGGGCATGCATCCGCCCACACAAAGTTGAGCGCAAAAGCACCACCGCTCGCACAAGTGACAGTTACTATGTTTAAATGGTTGCAATTACAAATACCTTAGTCCGCAGACGGTCGATGAGAGTGGCGTGCAGTCAGTTGGTAGCAGGCGGCAGTCTGTGGCAGCTCAATCGCCAAAACACGGCATTAGGGGTAAACGGGCTGAAATCCGCCAAGATGGCGGCGTTAGGACGCTCTCCTGAGAGCACACTTACGGCGGCAAAGAGGCCTACTTCGTCCTGCCTAGAAAGATCCTCGAAAACAGCGACTTGCAAAGGGAAAGCCCCCTTTCTCACAAACGCAGAACTGGCCCCAAGAAGCCCTTCACACACCTACGCCTTGGCGTAAAGACGTGCCACTCGCACAATCACACGCGACCTCTTAAAGGATGGCATATTCGACAACATTCGCTGAAACAGCACGAGACGGGAAAAACAGGCTGGCGTCCCCGCAAATAGCGGGAACGCCGCGAAACGGCACACTTTGCGACTTCCTCGATCAACGGCCTGACTTGAACCCCTCAAGCAAGCAGTGTTCTGGCCCCTGCAGTGGCGTGAGCCAAACGGCATTGCCACGTGACTCTCGGCAGCCAATGGCGATGCGCTCCATAAAACAAATTAATTCCGGTAACAAAGACAGCCAATGGCGAGGCGCCTCAACGGCGTGATTTCTAGAAGGTTCGAAATTCTTGCGAGCGATAACACCCGGCTGCCAAAGTACCAGCAAAGGGGTGATCCAACTGACGAGAAATACTGCGTTTGGGGCCAAATATGTGCAAAATCATTATTATGGAATTAGGCGATGAAGCCAAATGAGTAACTAAAAGAGTTTAGCATACGGGCACGCTGCCCTAAAGCCTAGGTGGCTAATTAAAATACCAAAATGACCTGACACACCCCTTCCTTGAAAGAGAGTTCCCCGAAATCCCTTAAAATCAACGGGGCATTTTGGCTGCGGCGCCACGAGAACTCAAACGACAGGAAACGCTTATACGATAGCTGTACCCCCAAAGGAATTACGCACACTGGCCACCAGATAGGGTACGACAGAAAAGAAGAGAGAAGAGGAAAAAGAAAGACTGGATACGCCAGTAGAAATACGAAAATTGGGTAGGACCTGGCGGTTCGCTGATGGCTAGCACTCACTCCCCGGACCACGGAAGACGGGCGACAAAAAAAAACTAGCTGTCCTAAAGGAGTGGTACTCCGCCAGGGGTCCACAAAACGATTTGTGTCTGGCTCCCTCGGGGAACCAAACGGGCTAAGACTAGGCAGACTGGGGACAGTTTTGCCGATCCGGCTCGACTGCCCCTCCCAAAATAGGAGTGCCACAACAACGGTTAACAAAACCACGTCGATAATCGACCACCAAAACGACCAAAAAAAAAGGTAACCGACCAGACCCAAAACGGGTGTGGCACGCACTGCGGCGACGGCCACGAAACGCCGACTGGACCTTAACACCGGGTCCATGACGGTCGCCTAACAGTGCGGTTTTGGAAGGTGGAAAAAAAAGAAAACAAAGGGGTTGGGTAGTTGTCGCCGGGACACGGTAGATAGTAATGATAAGGGGAAAAGAAAAGTAAAAATAGAACATAGAGAAGGAGGGTTTGGGGTTCCAAATCGAAACCGTTAAAAATAATTTAAAAAAAACGCGCGGTTAGCGCTCGTCAAGATCGGGTCAATAGAACGTTTTACTCCCATGCACACTTCCGACCAACCATTCCTAAAGAACATGGGGATGGGGGGGGGGTATAGAAATGGAAGTCCAAAATCCCACACGAGGGTTACCTGAAGAGGGCACGTTGCGCGTCACGAGATCGGCGCATTGTGTGAATCCCACAACTGGTATGAGTACCCAAGAGAAGAGGATGAACAACCAAAAAGGGGAAATGGTTGTGACAGAAACTGTCAAAATAGTCATGATAAGTAATAGGAAAAACTCAGTCCACCGAAATCCTCAATCGATGCCGATGCCGGAGCCAAATCGACTATTAAACCGCAAAGCGCGAGCTCGAAAATGACTCCAACACCGAACACCAAAAGAAAATCACGAAGAACCAAGTCTCCAAGGGTGTAGGCGTTCGATGACGCATGCCCAATAAATCCTTTTTAGAACTCCATGCGGCCCAAAAAGACTATCTTACGACGACAGGGTCCGCACGAAACAAAATGACCAGAAACACGCTCTCTTTATGTAATCCCACATAGGTGGTTGAAAATGGCGACGGCCAACGGTACGGTAAAAGAGCGCTAGGCCATGAAAACAACAAGGCATCGCTACGCAAAAAGAGTCAAAAATAGTTAAACACTCAAACACTATACACTTAAGAAACCTCATGCAGACAGCAGGCCATTACCGCCACACAAAGCTCAGAAGCTTCAACGAAACTGTTCACAAAGAACACGATACTTGACAACATGACGTCATCAGACAAAAAGGGTACGGTAAATGACAACAAAACGTCAACAAGTACGAAGCATTCCGACCAGCCGTAAAGACTCGTTAAATGCTAACGGTATGTGTACAAAACACTGCGATAACTGTTAGGGGTGTCCATGAAGAAGTCGGTAAACAAAGTTGGGCGGTACATGATAATAATGAAAATGAAATAAAAGTCCAACGAAAATAACTACGTCAAACCAACTAAGAAGATGGCCTGAGGGACGTAATAACCGCACGAGCGAATCTCCCCAAGCACACCAACAGCACACCATAACTTATCAACAAACCAAAACACGGTAATGAAGGTGAAAAAGAATTCCAACCTGCTCACCAAAAATCAACGCGGCACAACACCAAACGATAGGGAAAAAAATTGTCAAAATCGGTAATCATCAACGTCAAAATTGATAAACCTCGCTAACGTAAACGTCAAAATCGATAAACCTCGCTAACGTGAACGTCAAAATTGATAAACGTCAGTTCGGTACAACAAAAGTGTCAACTCAGCCCAAGGCTAAACAATGTAAGCGACAGGGAATCAAAACTCCCAACTAAGCCTTCGAAAAGACTTTAAAAAAACAAAGCGAGGCCAAGCAAAGCAAGGCCAGCGCAGCCAGAAAGGCCAGCACAGCCAACAAAAGCCTAAAGGCCTGAAAAGCCTCCAAAAGCCCCACGCGTTGGGCTGCCAAAATTAGGCAGACAACGGGTGGCTTAATAAGAAAAACAAACATACAAGGCCCCAGACGTTGGGCGCCAAAATTAAGACGCACAACGGAGGGGCTTAACGAGAAGACCAAAATCAGAAAAAAAAACAAGGCCGGACGTCGGCTGGCTACCAGCTTAAGCAAGCATTTTTATTGTTAACCGTTGTTGTGGCACTCCTATTTTGGGAGGGGCAGTCGAGCCGGATCGGCAAGACTGTCCCCAGTCTGCCTAGTCTTAGCCCGTAACAATTAAGCATCTACAACAGCAAAATGACTTAACAAGGAGATGTGTTGTGCGAAGGTAACTGGTGTAGCTAGGGACAGTTTAGTAATTTCCAATTGTAAAACATGGAGCTCACTAAAAACCTCTCTTTTAAATCGTTTCAGAGATCCTAGGAATGAAGGTTTGTTAGAGAACGACCTAATTACATGTAACCAATTATTAAATGAAAATTACGAACAATACTACGAGAACATAAAATATAAACTGCAACAACTATTAGAACATATAAGTATTCGCGAAGACAAAGAAGCTCTGAGGGACTATAAAGTAGATATGTTCAATCAAAAGGCTTTAGATACATTTAAGGTCGGTTTATTAGAACCATACCGTTCTTTTATTTCATATAAAACGGTAACTTCTCTAGAAGACTGCTTACTCAAACTTAGGGATTATGACAACTATAAACAACAGGTTAGTTTTATGAATTTCGTTAGAAGTAAAACCCCAGCTAGAAATAATCAGAAGAAGTTAGATTTTCATAAGAATCAAAAACCGAAATTTCAATTTAATCAGTCGACTACTTTCTCATATAATCAACAACCAAATTTTGCCGTCAGTAATTATCTAAATAAAAATCAATTCCCGAGGAGACCAATTAACATTCAAAGTAGACCTATGCATAGGAATTTTCCAACAAATTTTTAGGTTTTTAAAACTAAACCGGCTTCACACAATACGAACAATTATAAACCAACCCCGATGTCCATATCAACAAATAACACAGTCAAACCCCCTGTAGGTACGACGAATAATTTTATAAACCACTTCCAAGCCACGGGACCGCGTAACTTCGTTTCAGAGGAACTATATAACCTTGAGACCCCTGACGAATTAACTAATGATTATATTAATCCCGATTATATTAATCCCGAAAATACCGAAGGGTACGAACATTCAGACAATTTGCAAGATTTCTCAGAATCAGAATATTACCAAGAATCCGAAAATTTTCAGATAGAAGCCTCGGAAAAATGAATCTCGACTTTAACTCCCTTAGCAGTAAACCCAAATTACCCTTCATTATAATTCCAGAATTAGATTTAAAAATCTTAATAGATAGTGGTCCATCCAACTCGATACTAAATCCGGGACCCGCATATAAGTACTTTCAAGAGTTTTTTTTTCAAAAACCCTTTAGTGTCAAAAGCTTAGGACAAACTATTACAGACGAAAATAATGTTTTATATCCCATTTTTAAGGAATTTGGCATTAACAATAATATAAACTTTCATATCATAAAATGGCACGAGAGATTCGACGCCTTAATAGGAAGCGAGGATTTCAAAAAGCTTGGTGCGAAAATATACTACAATTCTCAAAATTTAGAGATAGGAACTGTTTTAATTCCTTTTTATTTTGACTTAAACCCGCTTAATTATAAACCGTTTAAGCAATATGTCAGTAAAAGTATTAAAATTCCAGTTAACATAGAACAGGGACACGTTCTCATTCCAGAATTAAAAATAGGAAATGTTCATATCCCCGAATCAATAGTTACTTCAAAAGATGGATTGTGTCACATACCTTTAGATTACGATTTTAATACGGAAATAAATTTTCATCAACAGATAGAAGTAGAGCCCCTTACAAGTTTGGAAACTACTGAAAGATTACAGGAAAACTATCCTGAAACTAATGATTTAACTTTATCCGAACTTATAAGAACATCTCATCTTAACATGGAGGAAAAAACCGAAATTTTAGCTCTTTGCAGAAAATATAGGGACGTATTTTATAACGAGAATTGCAACTTAACCTTTACCAATGCAGTAAAGCATAAAATTAGGACATCAGACGACGAAGTAGTTTTTTGTAAATCTTTTAGGTACCCCTACCAATTAAAAACGGAAATTCAAAACCAAATAAAAACACTCTTAGATAATAAAATAATTAGACCTAGTATATCTCCATATAGCTCACCTGTATGGATAGTAAAGAAAAAGGCTGACGCTAGTGGAAAGAAAAAATGGCGTTTAGTCATCGACTTTAGAAAAATAAATGAAAAAACTATAGAGGACAAGTACCCGATACCAAGAATTGAAGACATTTTCGATAATTTAGGGAAATGTACTCACTTTTCTACCTTAGATCTCTCGCAAGGGTTTCATCAGATTGAAATGGATCCTCAATCCATTGAGAAAACGGCGTTTACAGTAGATAATGGTTATTACGTTCGTATGCCGTTTGGTCTTAAAAACGCTCCTAGTACGTTTCAACGGGTTATGGATAATGTATTGAGAGAGTATTTACATGAATGTTGCTTTGTTTACATGGATGACGTAGTCATCTTTTCAAAATCCCTTCAGGAACATATGTTGCACGTCAAGAAAATCTTTGAAAAATTAAGACATTATAACTTAAAAGTTCAGTTAGACAAATCAGAGTTTTTGCGCAAAGAGGTTGGATTTTTGGGACATGTCGTTACTCCCAATGGAATCAAACCGAACCCTGATAAAATAAAAGCTATAAAAATTTACCCTCTACCGAAGACCGTCAAAGAGATTAGAGCCTTTTTAGGTTTGGTAGGTTATTATAGGCGTTTTATCTGCAATTTTGCTAGGATTGTACAACCATTTACAAAATGTTTGAAAAAAGGTGCCAAAATTAATGTTGACGACCCAAATTACTTGCAAGCATTTCATCACTGTAAAGAATTGTTAGTCAATGCTCCCATATTAAGTTACCCTGACTTCGACAAGACTTTCTGCCTAACGACGGACGCTTCTAACATAGCTTTAGGAGGTGTTTTATCCCAAAATAACAAACCTATAGCGTTTTATTCGAGAACATTAAACAGTGCAGAGAAAAACTATTCCACCATAGAGCGCGAATTGTTAGCAATAGTAGAAAACACTAAGCATTTTAGACCGTACCTTTATGTAAAACAATTTATAATAGAAACAGACCATAAACCCTTAGTGTGGTTATTTTCTCTCAAAACACCGAATTGTAGATTAATTAAATGGCGCTTGAGATTAGAGGAATTTGATTATAAAGTGGAGTATAGGAAAGGAACGGAAAATTTAGTAGCCGATGCCCTTTCAAGGATAGAAATAAACCTCAAGGAAGTAGTAGACCCCGAGTTAGACTTAGATTTATTGTCAATTCTCCCGAACATAGATGAAGAGGTAGAATTGCCCAATAATGACGCAGACGATGTACTTACTAATAATGACGTTAGGATTGACGAACAAGAAAGCGATACCATAAATACTCAACATACGTCAGTAGAGAACCCAGTATTCACGATGAAAATTACCGAAAAACCAATAAACCAATTCAATAATCGCATAACAGCTAAATTAGGTGACAAATTGAACACAATTATTAAAAAACCCTTTTCCAAACAACACCTATTAGTGACCATCAGAAGAGGAAACGAATTAGAAGATTTTTCAAAATTTATCAAGCAGTTCATAAATCCAAGCAATTTATATTGCATCTACTTTAAGGATAAAGAACTTGAACCAAAATTTTTAGAAATTTGTCGACACTTATTTGATAACAAAATTAATATTACAAAGAGTAACATTTTAGCATTAGACGTAGAAAACCCCGAAGAGCAGGCAAAAGTAATTAACGAATACCATTCAGAAAATCACAACGGCGTAACGGAAACGTACGAACATCTTAAATGTAGGTACTACTGGCCCGATATGAAAACTAGGATAAATAAATTAATAAACGAATGGGAGACGTGCCTTAGTAATAAGTATGAAAGAAACCCCTATAGAATCCCGTTTTAAGGACCCTTAGTAGCAAAAAGACCATTTGATGTGGTTCACATAGATACCTTTAGTTTCGAGGGTAGTAAGTTCTTGACCATAATCGACCTCTTCTCCAAATATACGCAAGCTTATTATATAAACGACGTAACGGGAATAACTATATTAAACAAATTAAGACACTACTTTGCACATCATGGTTTTCCAAGAAAATTGGTCTGCGACGAAGGAAAAGAATTTAAAAATAATGTTTTTCAGGAATATTGTAAATTATTCAAAATAGACTTACATTTTACCACTAATTATAACAGCTGTTCGAATTCACCTATAGAAAGAGTTCATTCAACCCTTCTAGAAAAAATTCGAGTATTAAAGAGTAAGGATAAAAACGAAACACACCCGAATCTTATGACTTCCGCAATCTTGATCTATAACCAGTCCGTCCATTCCATGACAGGTTTTACCCCTTTTACTTTATTGCACGGTCCATACGAAAACTTAAATGCCCACGAGGTCGACTTAGACATAACTATATTTGAAGCATATAATGACAAAAGAAAAAGCGAAATTTTGCCCTTTTACGAGACAATATACCAAAAACAACTTAACAAAGGTAGTAGAATTTTAGAAAAAAAGAACCAAAATAAAGAAACCGACGTAGTTATGAACGAACCGGTAGCTTATTTTACTCGCCAACGTATTAGAAAAACTGATCCGCTTTTCGATAAAGTCAATGTGACCTCTGTTCAAGGAAACAAAGTCGAGGGAACACGGGAAAGATCAAATAGAAAAACTAATATTAATAAACGGAAAATTAAACGAGTAAGAAAGAAATTTTCTTTGCAGGATTCTCCTGTCCAGCCAGATCCTGGGCCTTCAGATAGACAAAATTGAAACGAGTGGGTACTTTGAAGAAGACTTAGGGAATGTAAAGACTATAAGCCATTATCACAAATTCTATTTTTATTTTAACATGACAGAATTAGACTTAAGTTATCAACAATTATTAAACAATCTAAATTTGATAGAGATTAAAACAGCAAACAATATTACTTACCCTCACTTGTCTGCATTAAAGAATTATTGCCACGAAATTCAGATTAGGCTGTCAAAATTCAATCATAGAGAAAAACGTGGATTATTTAATTTCCTAGGAACAGGTTTAAAATTTATAACAGGTAATCCGGATGAAAACGATTTAACAGAGATACATAATAACCTACAATCACTTTTCAAGGAACAAGAAGTCGTTATTAAACAAATGAACGCCTATACCTCCTTCGCAAATCACATCACAGAAAGGTATTCTAAAGACCTAAAAGTTATTAAAAAAGATATTTATTTACTTGAAAAAGTTATCAATAAATATAATCACAATTTTGAAACTTACTTAATAATTCAATACAATAATTATTTGGCTGAAAGATTATTAAGAATAGTTAATACTATCGAGAGAACCATTTCTTTAGTTTTCTCAGAAATGACAAATTTAGAGGTTATAACTGATGTAGAATTGTCGCAAATGATAGACCATTTAAAAGTTATCTATAAAAAGGAGGAACTGCTAGAATTAGACACGATACACGTTTTCAAAATTCTGAAGTTCTCACAATTTCAAGTCATTTCTGCTGGTAAGATGATCACTTGTGTATTAAAGATACCCATTCTTAATTCCTTAATCTTCCGATATACCAAATTATACCCTATTCCCGATTCGCAAGATAGAGTGCTGATACCACCGTTCAAATATCATCTCCTGAGCGTTAAAGGTGAACTGTGGACTAATGAAAAGTGCAAGATGATAGACGAAAGTGTAGTGTGCGTTGAACCTGGAAAAATAGACAGATGTGTTCTTAAAAAACCCAGTGAATGTGTTTACGCAACCGCGAATAATGACTATAAACTGTATACGCAGATTACTAATAAGAAATTGTTAATCTCCTCAAAAAGCAATGTAAATTTAATGGAAGAATGTAATGGTAAAATTAATTACTTTGTTATCATGAACAATGCCATTTTGTCCGCTGAAAAATCCTGTAAATTAATAATAGAAGATCAGGTTTTCGGAAATACCGATAGTGAAAATTTTACCTTCCATGTTCCTCTTATAAAACCGAATTACATAGCTACCAAAAGCATAAAATTAAAGTTAGATCATTTAGATAATTTAGATAAACTAAAACAAGAGGCCGAAACGTTAAAAGCACAATTTAATTTACATCCATCTTTACATTTTGTTCATTTTTCAGTAACTACCATCGTAATTGTTGCATTAATAGTTGCCTGTACCATTATGTATAAGTATAAGACGCTAATATTTAAGTATCAGGTAAAAGAAGATGCCATCCAGATGACATCACTTCCAAATCCAAGAGATCACGAGAACGAGGACGTTCTTAGCTAAGGGGGGAGGTATTATGTCAAAGGACACGTTTATGTATTAAGGGAAACTATTCATTATTCATGCCGTGTGTTACTTAAGATTTATGTTATCCGGGGCGTACTTTTAGATCGCCTCATTCATAATTAGAATGCCCCATTCATAAACTTTTCTAAACACTTTGCTCTTTGTCCTTAGATGGTTTCATGGAGCAGATTCGTCGTGTTAGCGTTTAGTCGATATTGAACTTCGGTTTAGTCAACTCATACTAGTTCTTAGTTTTGTAACTTGTGTAATTTTAGAGTTTAATAAAAACTTAATTTTTAAAAACAAGTTCTCTATAACATCGAACATAATTATATACATAATTTGCCTTCATCAGAATCTCGATTTTAAAGTTTTGAACCGCATAAATCGGAATATGCAAAATCTTTATAGGTTCTGAAGTTTACAATAATTATGGAAAATTCAAACAAAATATTTGCGAATAACAAATATATTTAAGTAATTCAAATAGCAATATTGTTTAATAGGTATTGTCAATCTTACAATAGTCGTGCTCAATTGCAACAATTTGCTTTGGTTCAAAATGCTTTTCACGCATTTTAAATGATTTGTCGGTGTCAGTTTGACGTATGAGTTTACTATTTACGCACTTTTCAAAAGGCGGACAGGTGACACCAGCGCCTCCTGACGGATGGGTCAATCTCTAACAATTATTTGATTTGACAGATGCATTCAGAAAACGCTTCTATTAGTAGGGTTTTCTATGCCGTTGGGAAACTTGTGTCTCCTACACTAAATCGGCACAATTTGAAACAACACTTCTTCACATACCGACCCATAATTAATTATAGTTTGGTTCACAACCTTGCCGAGTGGCGACACTAGCGCCCTCCGACGGGTGGGCCAGTTCCTAACAATTATTTGACAGGTGCATTTAAGAAACTCCTCTATTAGTGGTTGCTTTGTGATCTAAATGAAAAAATCCAATCTCCAACGAAGTACAGATATTACCTACTGATTTCCTGTGGATTTATGGGAAGTGGAAAGATGTGATCGATATTCCGGGATGGAATGGCATGATGGAACGAGTCACATCATTCGAGAGCTACTCAAAATTGCGTATATTGTGTCTTCCATTCGTCAATTCCTCTCCAAGCAACTATGACACGATATATACGGTGCACTGAAA